>JAQGAS010000799.1:0-33571 GCA_034686365.1 Pachymerium ferrugineum | reverse complement strand
CTCCATCGATTGGGGAATGTGCAAATTCATTTCGTCACCATCGAAATCAGCATTGTAAGGTGTTGTTACACTACAATACAAAGCAGTGTAAATTACAAAGTTTAAACGTCAAAATATATTTCTTACCTCAAATTCATGCGAAACGTGGACCAAGGTAAAACACGAATATGATGCCCCATCATAGACATTTTGTGTAGTGTCGGTTGTCGGTTAAAAATTACAACGTCGCCATCTCTTATATGTCTTTCAACCTGATATCAAAATTAAAAATTAGAATTCTAACATTTGAAACGAAACTGAGACTAATACTCTGTATCCACATTGGAGGTGGAGGTCACTGGGTCTGGGGTGAAATCTTAAATCAATCCGATCCCCATTATCTCGAATAATGTATTTAGCGCCTGGGTATTGGTTATTACCACGTCTTACCAACTCCTGCATTCTAAAGGAAATGAAAAGAATGTAATAAAATAGTAAAAAGTTAAACAATGTAAACTTACTTTTCAATATTGAACGGTGTGACTATTTCAGGAAACGTCAAATTCTGTGCAATAGAACGTGGTACCCCAACTTGATCAATGCGAAGGTTTGGATCAGGTGTAATGACAGTTCGAGCGGAGAAGTCAACTCTTTTGCCCATCAAATTAGCTCGAATTCGGCCTTCTTTGCCTTTCAATCGCTGTTTGATAGATTTTAAAGGACGCCCTGATTTTTGCATCGCTTTAGGCATTCCTGGCATGTCGTTATCAATTAACGTCGCAACATGAAATTGTAACATTTTTGTATTCTCGGCAATAATATGGGCTGCAGCTCCACTTTGTTCGTTCCGAACCAGTTCGTTGTTCGCTTTCACAATGTCAGCGAGTTTATGTGTTAAATCATCCTAAATAATAACAAAGTTTAATTCATAAATTTAAATTTTTGTACTTAATTTATACCTGATTTCTAGCAGATCCATACATAACCACAGCTGGTCTAACTGGTAAAGGTGGGACTGGCAAGACGGTGATAATCATCCAATTGGGTCGTGTGAATTTCGGATCCATGCCTACAATTTGGCATTCTTCATCAGAAATGTGCTTGAAAATTTCATAGACTCTTTCAGCTGTTAAAGGAATTTTCTTTTCTTGTGAATCTTCGTTACGGTCTTTCCATTCCGCCATCAATTCCAGACCGCTTCTACGAATTTTAGGCTGAAAACGGCCACAACCATCGTGCCCCTAAAGTGACAAATGTAGATAAAATAAATTTTAATTTTTAAACAACATTTCCAATCTAACTGATCACAAGGCAATGAAATGTGATAAATTCTGATTTAATACCTGACTTCTAGGCTGACTTTCATCTTGAATTTGTCCCATTCCATCGAGTTTTGTGTCAATTTCGTCTCCACCTTCGCATTTTTTTGTTTTTTTACATAAATCATAAATGTGGACTAAACGTTTTCGGTTTTGTCCTTTAGTTTTACCTATAATATCTTGAATTTTTGGATGGGTCTAATAAAAAAAAACAAACAATAAAAATTAAATTTTTTAATCCCCGAACTATTGTTAAAGCTATATTTACCGGGCTAAGTAACAATTTTGAACAATAAAAACAAAAACAACGCAGTATTTTAATTATTTTTGCTAAGAAGCCGACGTGGAAAACTGGTTTCGCTAAATCGATATGTCCAAAATGACCTGGACATTCGGACATGTTACCGGCGCATGTTTGACATCGTGATAAACGGTCAATAACACCTTGTCGTGGGTCCATCAGTCCATTCATTTTTGGCCGGCCACTTTCATATATTTCGGGGAATTTAATTCCACCTTCCGTGACCGACATTCGACGCTTTAAAGAGAAACAAGAAAGCTAATTTAATTACAAAAACTCTCGAAAAATGCGTCATTTTTTAAAATGTATATTTTAATAAATATCATTGTAATGGAAGTTACAACAATTTCTTACAACTTCATCGGGGCTCAAAATGCCAAATTGAACCCGCTTAATTTCCCTTAAAGGTGCCTTTGAGTCGTTGCACGTGGCGAACGCCATATTGAAACGCAAAATAACTCTTCATCAAGTGGTTCAGATGAGCATGTTCGCAGTTCAGCCAATCAAAACGTTTCATCTGACACGTGGGTTGATGACGCCATATTGAAACGGTCTGGAAAGTGGAAACGGTCCAATCTGGATCTCAAGGGGGGTCCAGATCAGCCCTGTAAGGAAGTAAGCAGTGTAAAGCACAAAATAGGAAAATATTTCATAAACTCACGATATAAAAAAAGCTATCATGGGCCAGGCCGGGCGAAGTTCCAGATCAAGCAGCGTCATACAAAGCACATGATACGGGAATATTTCACAAACTCATGTATAAAAATTAAGTAAAACAATATTTATTTTTATTTTAAAAACAATTTCTGTGAAGCACAGAAAGAAACAATTACAATTGGTGTATCAGAAGTAAATTATTTACTTCTGATATGACCAAAACTAAACTTTAAAAAAAGACAATTGAACATTATTTTTAATTCCATTTGACAAAGAAAAATTTTGGAAGAGATAATTAAAAAAAAGAAAAATTTCCTACATTTTAATTTAGACGTTTTAAAAAAAAATATGTTGTCAATCACTTTTTTTTTTCCACCTGGACAAGTTTACCTATAGAAGGAGGATCCAGGGGCAGGAGCTATAAACCCATTTAGGCCGCCCGGGAAACGACCCTCTCTTATCCGCAGGGTGGCGCACGCTGTCCCTTTCCACTTTGAGCCCTCCTGCTGACCAGTATTATGAGCCAAGTGTAGTGCAACAAGCTCTGGTTGAGACAGCAATGTCAAGCTGTTTGTACACCTTTGGATGTTCACATATTTTAACCAATTAGTTATGGGTAAAAGCAGAAGAAGCAACAAATTCAATTGTGTTTTTGCAGTGCAAGAAAAATTGCCACCAGGTGGAGAGTGTCAGCCGTCCCTAAGTTGGTCATAAAGAAGAAAACTACCTGTTTTCAAAACATCTTGGACAACTATTTTCTATGTTTGAAAACAAAAAAATTCTTTATCAGTTTCTTTCATTGTAAATATCCCATAGGCTCTTCAGCTTTTAAAATTCATTACCCCACCCATACCGGAAATGCCTTTTTATCTCTTGCCCCAAAGCGCCGAAAAGCGCAAAAAAAAAAAAAAAAAGGTCCACCTTAAATTGAGCACATAAAGGTGAGTTAAAATGGTCTCCTCATAATGGTTTTTTACAACGAGCGGTTACGTCCCTTCATAGAACCCAATAAAAGTCCTAAGGCTAAACATTGGCCTTGGCTCTTTCACTCTATTCATGAAAAAGAAGAAGGAAAAACGTTTTATTACCCCCTTACTCTTTTGTTTTGCTACTTGGGTGCGTGCTTAATGCAAGAGGGCGCACGCGCTACAATCTTTGATGCTTCCAATTTCAATTGTGTTCCACCCTGGTTGCAATAGCCATTATAGTTAGGGTCATCACCTGGCGCCAGGTGGCACTGCCAAATAGTGCCTAATGGATATACTTAACCCACAAATTTGAAGAAAGAGGAATTTTTTAGGCCAATTTCATTTTGAAGGATTAGAGCGGTAAATGTTGGAGGTTTGGAGTCAAAGGATTGCTTCTTTGCGGTTGGTTTTCCCATGAGGTGTAACCCCAGAGTCGCTTCTTTTCACCCCCTGAGCTCTTAATTTTGTTTCTGTGAGGAAAGGATAATTTGGATGTGGGTCGGACAAATTGAGTGGGAAAGGGTGAATATGGGTAGGGAATAGAGGAGATAAAGTTTTTAGGTCAAATTCTTGAAAATAATTAGTTGCATATGTCGTCTAAATTTGGGAAGGGTTTTTTGAAAAAAAGGTTTGAAATTTTTTGGAAACACATTTTTTCCAAAATTTGATTAGTTTTTTGTCTCAACTTACTGAGGTATGTAGTTAGTAAGTTTTTAGTCCAATTTCAAAAATTTGAAAAAGGAAATTCAAAAATGGAAAAAAAACGACACAACTTACTCAAAGCAACAAAAGTTTTCTCTACTGTTTGGCAAAAATAAAAGAGTGCATCAACCCTTGCAAAACTCCTATTTAAAAAAAAACTTTCTTGCAGCAGTTAAAATGAGTATAAAATTGTTCCAATTACTTTATTTACTGTTTTCCACCTACTTCAGCTCACTGCTTCAACAGGGAGTCAAATGTGTTTGAGTGATGACTGACATCTATTGGTTTATTGGGGGGCAGTTTGATGAGTATACAACCCTAGACGTTTTACCTGGGAGACTGCAGGCATTTGTAGCCACTATTGACTTTGAAGTCACACCGCTAACTACGGGGAGCGCGGTTTGAGGTTGCAGGCAACTCGTGAGAAAAGGTACTGAGATTACAGATAAGGACACCAGGGGGCTCGGATTGGTTCGTTGAACAGGGAGTGGGAGGTAGGGGGAAATTGAGAACTTGTTTTTTTTATTCATACTCTAGTAAACAGATTGTAACTTTAGGCCAAAATATTTAAAATGAAAAACACGCGGATGTAGGAGTACGGACGGTCGGGCAAATGCATGCCGTGTGTGTTGCTCCAAACACGGCATGAAAAATCACACCTCGCCCGTTAAAATTGAATTTTATACAAATCAAATTTTTTTACTGAACTAGAAAAAATGTTCTATTTTCCTTCAATGCAAATAATTTTAAGTGGTTTGAGCGTTCTAGAAACGTGAGAAAAAGAAGAAAAGGTATTTATGACCTGACGACAGTTGGCTTGGCACCTGGGGTATTTCCCAGACGCTGGAAGAAGACGTCAGGTAGTAGGTGGCAAGTGCGTCTATTGTGGTGTAATGGGTGCTTTTGTCATTCCTCATGCTTTTGTTTAATGATCATCAGTAGAGGTTAATGGCCATTTGGCTACTCAGTAAAGACGTCAATTATTCTACTAATGTGGGAAATTGTTGGAGGAGCACGCTTATAGCTACTGAAATTGCAGTGTTAGAACCTTTTAGATTGGCACATGCCTGAAAACAGTCCACAGTGGAAATTTTCCAGTTTGCAAACAAATTGTCCAAACTGATTTCAAGTTATGCTTTTGTGTTTAAATGAATGCACTTTTTGAGTCTTTGGAAAATGGGAATTTTGAATTTTTTGCAAAATGCTTTTTTGTAGTAATTTGAATTTTTTTTTGCAGGATTTTATGTTTCCTCATGTTAAATTTTCTAAATTTTGCATTTTTAGTTTTATCTTGGTCTTAATTTTCATGCAACATGTTTAACGGTTCAATCACAAATTGAATTATTTTTGCACATTCTGCATTTAATTACAGTGGACACTTAAAACGACCAAATCTTGTAATTAAACACTTTATTACTTCCTAAAAAACTACCACGTCGCAAATAAACACTTTATCCAGGTGATAATCACTTTCCCACACTCAACTATTGGTTCAATGAGTAGAGACCCCGACGTCCATTTTCCATTGGTCGACTTTGTGACTGCAATTGACGCACGGCCCAATAGAATCTCGAATCAACTTTTCCTGTCCCCAACACTTCAATCAAATGTGCACGCATAATCCTATAACAACAGCAGCCACCCCTCTGCTAATTTTCCTTCTGAATGCTCACCCTCGATTAAGAAATTGGATTTCACAATGGATATGCCCATTCATTGCCGCCTGACGCCGCTTTTGTGCAACTGAGATGAGCTGGGTGGGGTTTAACTATGGCATTATAATTGACTTTTAGAATTCCTGCCTGGTTTAAATTGTACACTGAATAAAAAAAATAACTGAAATTTAAAAAAAAAGTTTGTGATCACAGGTTATAACATCCAAGCACGAAATAAATGCAAATCACACATCACTCTTTTTGCCCAAAACAAAAATGGCTGCTTGAGTAGCATAAAATACCTCTTTGTAAGTCATAGATTTAAGTTATAACCATAATTATATGAGCACATTTGTAAAGCCAATAAAAGAATTTATATATTACATCAAATTGTAACTATAATTTTGTATAACTTAAATTTAAAAAGTTATAACCACAATTATGTGTGCCCATTTGTATATAACATCAAACTGTAACTACAATTTCACAAAACTTATAAACTTGTAATCATAATTATGTAACAACATAGTCAGCAGAAGAATGTACAATAAGGGAAATTGATGGACAAGTGAATTTATATATGGGAATTGACAACAAATACATTCAAACCAAAAATGTCGGCAAACTTTACAAAACCTTCAAAAACATCAATAGACGGGAGTGACCATAAACTTTAAGTGTCCCAATCTAGGAGTGTGCTCACTCTAAAAGTATAATACCCCCGCTTTAAAACAATTTACCATACCTGCAAGGCAGAAACTCATAGTTAACTTGTCATCAACCATAGCCCCAGGTTGCATTAATGAGTTTAGCACTACTTTACAACCGCCTATAGGGAACAAGCACTTACCTGCCTAATCACCAAACCCCCATGACGCCCCAATTAACCCTAACCAATCACAGCCCTCCAATCATCCCTCACCCCCTTATAAGAACAGTTCCCCTATCTCACTTCACTCACATCTCACTCTCAAGATGACCAGTGTCCACCAGACACCCACCAGCGGATCTTACGCGGTCTTCCCCTTCTCCTACACACCGACATATCAAATACCACCGATTTCGTATTTATCTCAGATGATTCATCCAAAATATTGCGGTCCGACATACGCAAGTTCCGTAGACCCAAACGCGATCAATACAACGACTTGTCGAAGAAGTCCCGAAGTGACGTGGGCGACCAAGTTAAGTCAGAAACGGTCAACGCAGTTGAAGAAATCGTTTACCATTGAAGCGATACTTGGTTTGAAGTCCGAGAAGATTGAGACGAAAGCAATTGGTGACGAGTCATGTTACGGGCCGATGAAGGAAATTGATTTAAGACGAAATCGCGTGTCGCCTTATACGTGTCCAGTGAGCTACAATAATCAAGAATTAAGTTGTAAGTATTACAATTTTTCACTTTTAAATAAGTTAAATTTTTTTTTTTACTTTTTTTAAAACTTTTTTAATTTTTTTTTTTTAAGATAATAAAAAAGACGATTCGAATATTTTGGATTTGGCACCGGAACGAAAATCTCTCAAATCAAAACGGGTCCGTACAATTTTCACATCAGAGCAACTTGAACGTCTGGAAAACGAATTCGAGCGACAGCAATACATGGTTGGTCAAGAACGCGTTTACCTAGCGTCCGATCTTCAATTAACGGAAGCGCAAGTCAAAGTGTGGTTCCAAAACCGGCGGATCAAATGGCGGAAGGAGAACTTGGAAATGCAACAAGCCAAGTTGGCTAAATTTAGAGGCGGAGATGAACAACCTGAAAACGAACATGAGATTGTTAATTAAATGAGTTATTTTGTTTAAATGTTTTCAATACCAAAGTTTAATATTATGTAATGCGAAAAGTAATCGAGAGTTTTTTTTTTCTGATTTTTTTTGCTGTTTTCGATGCGCTGTGATATTTTGTCTTTGTAAATAGTAAAATAGTTTTTGTTTTTGATAATAAAAATGAATTTTGATCAATAAGTCGGTGTTGCTTTTCCTTGCGATGTTTGAAGCGCCAATCAGGGGATAATAAATGGAATTAGAAACGCGACTGGTGGTGATTGTATGAAAGCTCCGCCTTGTGGTGAATTGTGTAATGATTTTTTAGTCAATAGAAAAATAGTTGGGGTGAGAACTTGTATTGAATGGTTTCTAGGTAAAGCTGGTTGGTAAAAAATTGACATCTTGGCACACATGAGGGTAATATTAAAAATTATCTACAATTACAACGATGATTTTTTTAGAACGTAAAAAACACATGAGCAAATTCCTCAATAAAAACACTTTCGAACTTCCCCTTAAAGAGAATTCAAGGCCAAGGCCACACTAAACTGTCACTTCACCACTATAAATGTCTATTTGTGTGGCTCATTATGAAATTTACAACCTCTTTCACTATCTAAAAACATAAAAATAAAACGAGGAAAAAACACTGACCTCTTTATCCGCACCTAAAAAAGTCATTCAGAATGAGCGAAAACAAGACGTAAAATCTTATCGCATTCAATCACTCCAGTTTTTATTTCCTTTTACTCGCAATTAATTTGTAGAAACGGTTCTTCGCTGGTGGCCCGTCTTTTAGTTGTGTTGATTGACGTTCCGCATTCCCCGGTGTCAAACAGGCGCTAAAATGGGGGAAGTAAACAAGATGCGCGTGGCTGCCGGGACCCGACTGGCGATAATTTATAGGTTACCTTTCGGGATTAAGCCTTTAAAACTTGTGTGGCACTGGAACTGATCGGCAAAGGCATTCTTTCTTTTATGTTTTACGTGCGGCACAGGTGGTACTTGAAGGGAAGACATGTTTTTGTGCCCGGTGTGGAATTGTGGGCAAACAGGGAAAAGTTAAAAGGAGAACGTCATTGTGAGCAATAAACGAATTTTTAGTGAAATGAATTATGAATGGAATCAGTTTAAAAAAAGGAGACAATTTTTTTGTAAGGTTGGATACAATTTCTGAAAATCTTCTTCGCCTTAATTATTTATTTACTTTTATTTTAGAAAATTTTAAAAAAAAAATATGGAACGCTTCACGATTTTGCGTGTCATCCTTGCGCAGGGGCCATGCTAATCTTCTCTGTATCGTTCCAATTTTAGTATATGTATTGCCGAAGCAATACAATCTATGACTCTCCCTCGTTTGCTTATATAGCACTAAAGAGTGTCACACTAGCGAAACGATGTTTCGTGTTTGCAGTTAGATATTAATTTTTCTAATACAGATGGATTTATTTTAATTAGCGAATCGTTTACAGTGTGTAAAATTAAATTTAATTTTTCAAATTAATTTTCAATATTCATACATTTATAATATTAGTGATGACACCGTCCGATTCTGCCATCTGTCGGGTGGAAAAGAAAGTACTGAACTGAGTGCTTGAGGGACATTGATAAAACGTGATGTAATTGCAAAATGTAAAAAGAATTCAATATTTTTAGAATACCGGTTAATTATCACGCTAACTACAATGACGTGAATAAACCAATAAGCACAAGAAATTTCGCCAACATTGTGCTGCCACCTTGTGTTCGACACTACAACTACTTAATGTATATTTTTGTAAACAAACCGGAAAAAATATGACAATTTTAATAAAAGTTATATTTTTTTTAATAAAAGAATATTAAGATTCCTGACAACATTTCATAGTAACTTCAAGAGGGATATCCACCAATAGGTCCCTTCTTATATCCACCCCATTGACGCTTCACCACACGAATAAATGGATCCGAATCTCGTATGTATTCACACGTTGACATCATTACAATAAATGAAACAATCACAAAGATTAGCAACTAACATTATTACAGAAAACAAATGAAGTTAATAAAAATTATTGTTCATTAAATATAAAAATATTCTTACCAAAGTTTTCTGCATGATGCAAGTTGGTTTGTTGTGTATTTACTACTGCTGATATAATTGCTGAATGCCTCTTTATATAGGAGGTTGCAAATTTTCATTGTACGTGACAGGAATTTACATTTAGAACATAAAAAAAGTTAATAATAGACCAAAAAAATTGAAGAAGTATTTAATTGAAGGTTACTCTACTCAAAAGCACTTAGAACCAGAGCGAACCAAAAACTTTAAAACTTTTATAAATTTATAAAAACTTAATGACAGCTGATTGTGAGTACATCGATTTTAAACGTTAACATTATTATGGACAACTTTTATAAGCTGTAGAAAAACAGGAATATATAAAAATAAAAATGAACAAACAATACATCCCGCCTATTTCTGCAAATCAACGTCTGCCGTATCCACCATATCCACCGTATCCGCCGTATCTGCCGTATCCACCGTATCTACCATATCCGCCACCACGATAGCCGCCGTAATTTCTCCATCTACCCCATTGTTGGCGTTTCACACGGGAAACCTCAGACTGGGATTGCAATGACATTGCAACCAACGCAATCAAAAAAATAACTAACTAATAAAACAAGTTGAAAAATAAATTTTCATCAAAATAAATTACGCAATTGTATATACGCTTGATATTTACCAAAGAGGACTTCTGCATGATGCCAGATTTCACTTGGTTGAATGTTTATTTCACAACTTGAGTCTCTTTTATATTCATCAGCCTAGTTTACTTCCCGATCAAATTAAAAAGTTAAATTAATGATTATATATACTGTATAAACAGGTACTTATAATGGTAAATTATGGTAAACGAACTAATCATAATTTTTGTAATTTGAAAGCTTATTTTAATGTCAAGGTCCAATGTGTAAGATTAATAGACAGCTAATTATTGAGACAATATTTCAAATTATTTTGCTTCTTCAAACTGATTATTTCTCGACTTTCAAAACGAACACGTATACTTTTATGGAGAAAACGTAAAAGCAATTATTTACTACAAAAGAAATTACACATCTAATCAATTTGCACATATCAAACCTTCATTATCCTCTGTGGTATCCGTATCCTCTATGTCTATGTCCATAATATCCTGGAGGTTCGAGTGTATAGTATCCTCCGAACCCGCGTGTATAGTATCCACCATATCCATTTCTTTTTACTCTCTTTGCACCATCGTTTTTGCTGATATCTCTCCTGCTCTTCTGCAAATGGGGAAGAGAATTTAATTCCAATTGCATTGATATCACTACCAATACAAGAATCAGAAGAGAGGTCAACTGTAAAATACACAGGTGATAATATATTTGGTATAAATGCTGAAAATGATTTATTTACCAATATAGTTTTATTCATACTGAAGATTTTGCTGTTGATTTGTCCGTTTGGCCCTCTTATAAATGAACTCTTTTGTTCTAAAACTGGAATTTTTTTACCCAGGTTTTATTTAAAAAAACAAGAAATTATAAATTTGTATAGAAATGAAAAATATAGTCAAAATTTAAAGGTCACAGACAAGTAGCAATAAATTAATAACATTTTTGACCTATGAGTTAAACAGGTTTCTGTTATAAGATTACAACAAATGAATTATTTGTTACAATATGAATCATAATCTTTGTTACAATTAAGTTATGTACTTTGACCAAGCCTAATTATGAAGTCTGTAAATGCACATTTAAGAAAAACAAATAAATAAAAATAGAAACTAAAATAAACTGCGCTCATCTGAGACCTTATTGCTAATTTGAATTTCATACATAAAAACAAAAGGTCAAACAAAGTTGAAATGACCTCTCACTTCCATAGGTATTTAAACAAACAAATTGACTACCAAAAATTTTGAGAAACCTAAATTAGCAATTAATTTTCTATTCCAAAAAAACACCAAAAAAAAGACTCACTTAAAATGCTACGCGCGTAGAAGCCACAACTCGTATATTTTCACAACACTTCAGCCTTGACCTAAAAGCAGTCACTGCACTTTTTTCTCTTACCACTTCCGAACACACATTCCAACCATGAAGTACGCACACCTCTTTTACATCATCTTTCACTTCAACCATACAACATCAACAAAACTCTGCTCTACGTTTCTCTGCCAATCAAACCAAGAAATCTGCGCTCAACTCGACACAACATGCAACTGCAACTCAACACAAATGAACTGCCCAACTCTAAACGCCGCACCAATGTCATACGAAACTTCAAACTACCTACACCTAATAGGTAATACAAACTTATCATTTATTCAACAAATAATAACAATAGCAAAAAACGTAAGTATCCAATACCTGGCTATTGTGGACACGTGTACAGACACTAAATCTGAACGCAAAAATCAACTAAACTCAACCTACCTGAATTTTTCAATTGAAAATATCCCAAAATTTAATACACTTGAAGGACTGCAATTGAAAAAAAATTGCTTAAGCAATTTGACGGGAAATTTCACCACACAATTCCCGGAATTAATACATCTGGAAATAAGTGATAACAAATTCAGTGAATTTCCACCCACCATCAAAACAGCCGAAATACTGCAAGAACTGAATATGGAAGGAAATCTACTTCAATCCTTAAAACGCTCTGATCTTCAGTTTAAATACCTAACCAAACTTATAATCTCTAAAAACAGTCTCAAAACACTTCCTGAAGATTTATTACACGATTTAAAACTATTGGAAATTGTTGTAATGAGTGACAATGCAATCACCAGCATTCCAACATTATTGCTAAGCCAGAACACAAACCTGTATTCTTTCACAATGTCCAACAACTTTATAACGGAAGTAGATTCAACAATCTTCAATAATACCCAACTCTTGAAGTTTATAGACTTAAGTTTCAATCAAATAACTCACCTACCTGAAGAACTGTTGAAAAGAGTTAGAAGTTTGGACACTATTTTCTTGAACAACAACAAAATTGTGGCACTTCCATCAGACTTGTTGTACTACAGTGGAAATGCTAGTATGAGATTTGCCTATAACTTATTAACTGAAGTTCCTTACCTTAAAAGAAGACTTGGATCTGCAGGAAACTTGGACTTCCGGTTCAATAATATCAGTGTCTTGCATTTACCTATTGCTAGAAAAATACCAAGAGCTATTGATGTATTGCTAACAGGAAATTGTATACAGAGAATTGATTTCAATCAAAGTTACCTATCAAACTCCATTATAATGCGTGATTTTGTCTGTCATAATTGTTGTTTGGATACTGTTGAGTCACACATGTTCAATGGGATTTCTCACGTCAACTTCTCTGCAAATAACATTTCTCATTTTGATGCCACCTTTTGGGATTACAGGAATTTTCTGGGTATTGACTTCAGTGATAATAGAATAGAATTACTTAACATGAGTGGTTTAAATGAAACTTATTTGGACACTATTAACATTCCAGAAAATGTTTATTTAAGAAATAACCCAATAAATTGTGACTGTCACCTTATCCCACTTATTAACTACCTTCATGCTAATGCAGATAACATCAAAAAATTTTCCTTGTTTGTTCTTACTATGTGTGAAGCGCCAAATAATGTTAAAAAAAGAACACTAAAAGATTTAACCGAAGAGGAATTGTTCTGCAATTACCCAGATTGCCCTAATAACTGCAGTTGCCTTGTAAAAGATCTGCAAAACCCAACTTACATTCTAGTCAATTGCAGTTTCTCTAATCTCACCCAATTCCCAACTTTAGATACCTATTTTGATAAGAATTTGAAATTGGCACTTGACCATAATTTCATCAAAACCCTACCGGCGACTAACTCAACTATTTGGAATCACATAATATCTTTGGATATTTCCAATAACTTAATCACTTCTTTGACCAACCTCACAGTAAACCCAACACTTACAAACCTTAACTTACACAATAACTTACTAACCAAATTAGAAAAACCTCTTTTTAACCTAATGGGCACTGATATCAAAATCACTTTAACCAAAAACCCCTGGCAGTGTGTGTGTGAACTTAGAAATTTAATACTAAAAACATCAATAAATGAAAATAAAAATGTTACATGTATAAAGAATAATCAAATATACACCTTAGATGAGCTAGATGTATTCTGTGTATCAACTGATTTGTACTACTTATGGATTATTCTACCACTTACACTTCTTATTGTACTTATAACCACAAGTATAGCATTGTTTTATAAGTTCAAACCAGAAATATTGTATTTCCTATTTTCAAGAGGTTTGTGTTTATCATGTGTTCTTGAAGATGACGTAGGTACCAACAAAACATTTGATGCTTTTATGTCATATAGTAGTGAGGATGAAACATGGGTTAATGAAGTGTTGGTTAAGGGATTAGAAAGTTGTGTACCCCCTTACAAGTTATGTGTACATGGGAGAGATTGGATTGGGGGTGTACTTATAACTGATCAGATTCTTAAGTCAGTTGAGTCAAGCAGAAGAACTATTATGGTGTTGACTGACGGTTATTTGGCTAGTCATTGGAGTAGAATGGAATTTGATGTTGCCTATCAGCAGACATTACATGATCACACTCATAGATTGATAGTAGTGTTTCCTGATGATGTTCCTGATCTTTCTAAAATTGCCGATAAGGAGTACAAGACGTTTATTGAATTGACTACCTACTTAGAGTTTAAGAAGCCGTATTTTTGGAGGAAGTTGAAGAGTTCTATGCCTAGAATTAGGCAGCCACCTGGTGCTGGTAAAAAGGATCAAGTTGGAAGAGATAATCAAACTTTTGAAATGACATAATGTTATGATTACTTTTTTGTTGTGTAAAGCATGTGATAAATGTAATATTGAATATATAATACACTGTTACAATAAATTTGTGTGAGGTGTGTGTAATACGTTACTCTTTTACCCTTATAATAAAGTCGGGCCTTCCAATATCACAGACAGAGTCACATACTCATGCGAAAGGTCTCGTATTTGACGTCACTAGAAAAGACAACAGCTGAATCACAATTTTACCACCCACGTGACCCGCAGCACTAGTTCCAACCGATTTCATCAACTTTCGAGTGACCTTGGTCATAATCCCATTTCATTCTAAGAGTGAGGAACTTCCTCCTCTGTCATTGCCAAGCAGTGCGAATAACTATAAGGAATAACATGGTTCGCAGGAGGTTGTAAAAGGATCTTTCCTTGACTCAATTTAGCAGCAGTTGATTTTTCCCAGCACATCAAAGCGCTATTATGAAGTATTTACTTATCATCATTATTCTCTTTCAACTAAGAAACATCCAATCAATCAACTCAACACTTTTAACACGCTGCTCGACATTTCTCTGCGAATCAAACCGAGAAAAATGCCCACAACTCGATACAAACTGTCAATGCAGCTCAACACAAATTCAGTGTCCAACTCTTATCACCGGTTCAATTTCTTACGAATCTTCAACCTCAGTTAACTCACTACTCCTAAAAGGAAACACAAACTTAACAGCTTATCACCAATTATTAACAATGACGTACAATTTAAGTATCCAATACCTGGCAATTGTGGAGACGTGTTCAGAATCACTCACAGAATGTGCAAATCATTTAAATACTACTTATAAAGAGTTTCCAATTGAAGAAATCCCAGCTATTACGACAGTGGAAGGACTCCTCTTGAGAAATAACTGTTTAAACAACATCAAAGGAAATTTCACCAAACAATTCCCGGAATTAATGCAGCTCATATTGGATGATAACAGATTCACACAATTTCCCTACAGCATCGCAACAGTCAAATTGTTGCAAGAACTAAGCATGGCGAGGAATTTTCTTCAAGATTTACAACGTTCTGACTTCCAATTTAAATTCTTAGCAAAACTTACCCTCTCTAACAACTGTATCACAGCACTTTCAGAAGACTTATTATATGACTTACCATCATTGGAAGAACTTAATATTGACAGTAATGCAATTTCCAGCATTCCAAACTCGCTGTTACAACACAACACAAACTTAGTGCGTTTCAACATCTCTCAAAACAGTTTAAAAGAAATACCTGCAACAATATTTTACAGCAATCAACAATTGAAATTTATAGATTTGAGTTATAATGCACTCACTAACCTACCTGAAGATATGTTGAAAAATGTTAGGAATATGGATACAATATTTTTGAACAACAACAAAATTGCCAGTATTCCTGCACTCTTCTTGTACGACAGTGGACAGATAAGTGTGAGATTTGCTCACAATTTATTAACAGAAATTCCTTACCTCAGAAGGAAACTTGGTTATTCTGGAAACTTGGACTTCAGATACAATAATATCACTGTCCTTCATCTGCCTATTGTAAGAAAAATTCCTAGAGCAAATGATGTATATCTATCAGGAAATTGCATAAAGAAACTTGATTTCAACAAAAGTTACCTCTCAGATTCCTACACAATACATGTTTTTGAGTGTAATAACTGCTGTTTGGGCACTATTGATCCATTCATGTTCAATGGGATTGCGTATGTCAACTTCTCTGAAAATAACATTTCACATTTTGATGCATCATTTTGGGATTACAGAAATTTTATGGGTATTGATTGCAGTAACAACAAAATAGAGTTACTTAACATGAGTGGCTTAAATGATTCTTTTTTGAACAACATTCACATTCCAGATGATGTTTATTTAAGAAATAACCCAATAAATTGTGACTGTCACCTGATCCCACTTATTAACTACCTTCATGCTAATGCAAATAATGGCAAGAAATTTTTCCCCTTTATTCAAACTGTGTGTCAATCCCCACCTGAGGTTAAAAACAAATCACTAAAGGATTTAATCGGAGCTCAATTGTACTGCAATTACCCAGATTGCCCTAACAACTGCACTTGCCTTGTACAGGACTTGCAACACCCAAAGTACATTTTAGTCAATTGCAGTTTCTCTAATCTCACCCAATTCCCAAATTTAGATACCTACTCGAGTAAGAATTTGATATTGTCACTTGATCACAATTTCATTGAAACCTTACCAGCGACTAAATCAATTATTTGGAATCACATAATTTCTTTAGATATTTCCAATAACCTGATCACTTCTTTAACCAATCTTACAATAAGCCCAACACTTAAAAACCTTAACTTACACAATAACTTACTAACCAAATTAGAAAAACCTCTTTTTGACCTAATGGGCACTGATATCAAAATCACTTTAACCAACAACTCCTGGCAGTGTGTGTGTGAACTTAGAAAGTTAATACTAAAAACATCAATAAATGAAAATAAAAATGTTACATGTATAAAGAATAATCAAAAATACACCTTAGATGAGCTAGATGTATTCTGTGTATCAACTGATTTGTACTACTTATGGATTATTCTACCACTTACACTTCTTATTGTACTTATAACCACAAGTATAGCATTGTTTTATAAGTTCAAACCAGAAATATTGTATTTCCTATTTTCAAGAGGTTTGTGTTTATCATGTGTTCTTGAAGATGACGTAGGTACCAACAAAACATTTGATGCTTTTATGTCATATAGTAGTGAGGATGAAACATGGGTTAATGAAGTGTTGGTTAAGGGATTAGAAAGTTGTGTACCCCCTTACAAGTTATGTGTACATGGTAGAGATTGGATTGGGGGTGTGCTTATAACTGATCAGATTATTAAGTCAGTTGAGTCAAGCAGAAGAACTATTATGGTGTTGACTGATGGTTATTTGGCTAGTCATTGGAGTAGAATGGAATTTGATGTTGCCTATCAGCAGACATTGCATGATCACACTCACAGATTGATAGTAGTCTTTCCTGATGATATTCCTGATCTTTCTAAAATTGATAAGGAATACAAGACGTTTATTGAGTTGACTACTTACTTAGAGTTTAAGAAGCCCTACTTTTGGAGGAAGTTGAGGAGTTCTATGCCTAGAACTCGGCAGCCACCTCGTGCTGGTAAAAAGGATCAAGTTGGAAGAGATAATCAGACTTTTGAAATGAAATAAATATATTTAAGTTAATTTCTAAAAGTGTTGGAGGAATATTTGATAGTGTATTTGTAATAAAAAAAAATTGTAACAATATGTTAGACTCGTTTTGTTTTTAAAAGTGTACCATAATTTGATCTCGGTTAAATTATAATAATGAAACTCAACTGAATACTGCAGCTAGTTTATCTTGCAATCAAATTTTTCTATTGAGCTCCGTACCCCAAATTCGGTGTGGGGGGTGGTTCTCTATTCGCAGCAAGTAGCATGTATACTTCTGTTACTTTAGAAGTTGCTGATATTAGCAACGTACGAATTGAAAGAATAGTCAACTACAAACGTAAAAAGATGAGTAAAGAAGTGTTTTTCTAAAATGCATAAAAATAAAAAGTCATCTGTCAACTTACCAAAACAGTCGACATGGCTCAAATTTACCAGTGTTTGACGCTATATTCACGGGTGTAAAAACGTTGCCCATTTATATTGATCAAGGGTCGTTTTTTTTTTTTTCCTGACAAGTAAAAAGATGAAATAGCAGAAGGACTTTTACCGGAAATTGCAATTTTGAAATGGCAGAAGGAATTTGCTATTTTGGGTAATGGATTGGTATTGTAGCCAACTGGACTCAAGGACAAATGACATTGCAAAAGTAATAGCAAGAGTATATAGAAATAACATTTCTATATACTCTTGGTAATAGTCCTAACTTCGTACATTATTTACTTTTTTATTTACTATTTATTGACAGTAGCCATTTCTGCCTAGTGACAAGCAAACTCTACCGGCAAAATTTAGAAGCAAAACAAATTTAAATTTGACCTTTTTTTTGATAAATTTTTTGACGATTTAAAAAAATGTTTTGCAACATCAATGCGAGTTTAAATTAACTGAAGCTTGAGATTTCGATTTTTAAATCTGGAATCTTGCTGGAAATCTTCCTTTCCTTACTAGGTACCCCTTCAATCTATCCTTCTTTTAATTGCAATTTTTAATAGTATCTCACAAAACTTTTAAAAATAAGCATTTAAAAAAATTTAAACCTGAATTTTTCAAGGATGAAACTTATAACCCATAATATTTTTAATAAATATTTTTATAGAAAGGAGTTTCATTGAAGTGAACATAGAAAAATTGTTTGAAAAAAAAAAATAAAATAAACAAACTCTTTCTCAACTTTAAAATAAAATTAAGAGTGTAATTAATTAAAATAATTTTAAATTTTTTTTCTCTTACTTGTGACAATAATAAACACTCAACCTGAAAAGCCTGTATCTTCCCCATACGAAAATCCGACAACTTTTTCTACCCGTGTAAACATCCAACATTTTCTATTGACAAAAATAAAACCCCTTTCATACCCTGCATTCCTGCCAAACCTGTTGCAAAAGAATAGCGCCATTGCATTCTCCCACATTGCAGCCTGTTGCTACCTGGTGGCGATTTCCCAACCAAACATGGCAGAGAAAACACAAGGTGACCATGTGCTATATTAATGCTCATTTACACTGGACATTAATATTATTTTACATTATTTCTACTCGCTATATTGATTTTAGACATTTCATACATCGATTTTTCACCCGATTGACCTTAAATTTCGCGTATTTCTTACTCAATTTCGCTCGCGAAAAATTTTCTATTCGGCCCGCCAGGGGAAGTGAAAGAGAAAAAAATCGGTGAATGTCTAAAAACAATAAAAACAAGTCGAGATTTTAACTTAAAACTACCTAATGCACTAAATTATTTTACTCTATTTTGCAGAATCGATATTACCGGGCGTGAAGCATGTTATTTTGGTTTTATCAGGTAAAGGCGGAGTGGGGAAGAGCACGGTGGCTACGATGTTGGCTATGACGTTGAAGCTTAATGGCAAAAAAGTAATGGAAATTTATATCATTCATTATAAGTGATTTATTTATTTACTTTTTTAAAATTCAGATTGGGATATTGGATGTTGATTTGTGTGGTCCGAGCATTCCACGGATGTTGAATGTGGAGGGATTAGATGTCCATCAGTGTCCACAAGGGTGAATTTTTTTTTTATTTATTACTTTGGATTAGGCAGCTAACATTTCTTTATGTAACAAATTAGCAAACGTTTTGTCCTACTAACGTTAGAAAAACTTATCACAACAAAATAATATAATTTTTTGTTGTAAAAAAAAATTTGTATGCATCCTGTAGAATTTTTCCAAACTCAAAGTAAATTCTGTAAGTCAACAGCTCACTTATATTTTTAGCCCGTAGAGAACAATATCTATGCACCAAAAGTCGTGTAAATCAAGCTATATGGATTTACAAAAACCATTGTGAGCTTGTGTTACACGATGTTTTACTCTATGATACAAACAATCTGTTTAAGTCAGTCTGCGCAAACTCTTTGAACAATCACAAAAATAGCCAATCAGAGAGCTTTACGTAATACAAATGGCGACTAACTAATTACTCCGCTTCAACACTTTTGTATTGAAATTAAGGAAAGAGTTTGTGCAACTTGACTTACTGAAATTATTATGAACATTTACGGGATGCACACTAAACAAATTTTTGGTCCAACTGCGCATGTAATATGTAATTTCACCCATTATAATCAAACCAAATTACTTGAGTATAAACAAGTTGTGAACTGTTTATAACACAATTCACTTATGATAACATTAAAATCATTTCAATAGATGGGTACCTGTTTACGCCGACAAAGAACAAACTCTTGCAGTCATGTCTATTGGATTTCTGCTTTCAAACCGCGATAATGCCGTCATTTGGCGCGGACCAAAGAAAACTGGTAATAAAAAAAAAATTTAAAAAAATAAAAAAACTCACTTGACTGATTTTCAGCAATGATAAAACAATTTCTAACCGACGTATGCTGGGGAGATATTGATTATTTAATCATCGACACTCCGCCTGGCACTTCGGATGAACATTTAGCTGTAATGGAAACGCTCCATTCATTTCATCCTGATGGCGCTGTTTTGGTTACCACTCCACAGGTTTCTAATGAAAAATAAAAAAAATTCAATTATTAAATTTTTCAATCAATAACGAAAATAATTTTCTTCACAAAAGGCTGTAGCTGTCAATGATGTTCGACGAGAAATAACATTTTGTGAAAAAACTGGAATTCCTGTTCTGGGAATTATTGAGAATCTCAGTGGGTTCATTTGCCCGCACTGTAAGGTAATTGCATTATCATATTTCTAAAATATTATAAGCATTCATTAATAATAAAATATTTTTTTTTCCAGGAATGTTCTAACTTATTTTCCAAAGGAGGTGGAGAATCATTGGCCAAACAAGCAAATATTCCATTTTTGGGTATCTAAAAAAAAATTTTTTTTATAAAAATCAATTAATTAATTCATAATATTTTTCCAAGGTTGTATTCCAATTGATGTGAAATTAGCCCAATGTCTTGAAGATGGTCACAGCTTCATAGATAAATATCCCTCATCTAGTGCAGCTGAAGCATTTCATAGCATTGGCAAAATTCTATTACAAAAAGCAGCTAAATGACCAATTCATTTCTTCTTTTAATAATCAAAATGTAACAGTTAATTTTGATCTTATTCTTTTTTCAATGGTAATTTAATTATCCATTCATTTTTTTTAAAAAAGTATATTATTTTTGTATATTAGTTCAACAGTTTTATTTTATTATAAAAAAACTGTTATAAAACTATTTAATAATTTTTGTGGCATTATTCTTTTCGTATGAATCTGGTGGTAATAGTAATAAAAATTAACACTTGTAAGGTTACTTTACTTTCTTAAACAAATGTGTGTTATTAAAAAAACTAAAATTGGTGTTGTAGTATTCATTGTCTCTATAAAATATGAATATTCTCTGTTGTTTTTAATGTGATATTTTTTTTTGATAAATCAAAATTTAGTAAACGAAAAAAAAAATCATTCATGATGTGTTTATATATACTTTTGTGTCAATCCCTTGTATATATATTGTTGAGAAATGCTGTAACTGCCATTGCGTATTGAGAAATTAAAAGTTGTAATCATTTATGCAATTTTTACATTTTTTATACTCAAAAGGATCAGTTTCTGAAAAAATATTGGTTTTTTGTGCTATAATAAGTGTCTATTGAAAGGTGAGCCTAGTGTCACTATGGTGATATCTATATATTGTAAACAAGTCACCATGTCAAGATACTTGTGGCACTCGCTCTAAAAAAATGCTCTAAGCGTTATCAAATGTGAAACCTGGTAAGTAATTATTCGTTTTGCACATTTTTATGACTAAAAGATACTAGAAATGTACTTGGATTTAGAATGTCAACAATTTTTCTTGTAATAAGAAATTTCTAAACTGTCAATTAGTAAATCTAATTGTCAATCTAATAAGATATCAATATGAAAATTTAGCTGTCATTAACAAACATTAGTTTTGCTCAAACAAAACCATCTGATACCAATTTTAATTTCCTACATATTTTCAATTAAAATCGTGGGAAATCAATTTTCCTGTAACAGTTCCCATAGAAACTTTTTTAGTGAAAAAAAATGTCTTTTGAGGTGAGGCAATACTCAATCCAATAATTTTGTAAACCAATAATCGTACATTTCCCAGCAACAAATGCAACTTCATTCAAATTTAATTTTTCTTTTGCTTCTAATTCATCCCATATTCTTTGTCAACAGGCATAGAAGATAGAAAAACATCTAAGAAAACATTCAAACATAAAACCCAAACTCTTTTTCATCATGGAAGATGTAAAAAAGAATGAAGTTCCAATGCAATCAGGAATAATATCATTAAAATCTTTCGATATTAGACCAAAAGGGTGCACGATATGCTGCTTAGGTTTCTGCGCCACTTTTCTGTTCCTTATTGGACTCTTTCAGACTGTTGTTGCAATTGCTTTTGTTGAAGGTAAAAATTAACATTATAACACCTTTTAACCTTATATTTATGAAGTTATAATAATAATTTAAAAAGTTATAACCGTAATTGTAATCATAGTTGTACCTTGTAGTTATAATCATAATTGTACCATAAGTATATTTATAATCATAATTATATCTATGTCGTTATAATTATAATTATGAACTTATGTTATATAATTATAAGTGTAAGAGACTCTGAAAGGTCACATTTTCTAAATATTCATAACAAATACTTCTTTCAGCTAGTCGCAGGAACCCAGTTTTAATAACCGGTCCAATGTTCATGGGTATTTCTGGCCTTTTATTCATCCGAGTATTCGCAATGTGTCGCACAAGACGTCGACTCAAGAACATAGCTCTCAATGGAGGAGATATCAATGCCTTGGATGAAGAGAACCTACATATGGATGGGAACACAATAATTATAAGAGCAGATCAATTGCCACCAATGCTTACACTCAATGCTCAACAACTTCAAATGCTGTCACCTGATGAGAAGAGATTACTTCTTGCTCAACCTGCAATGCCACCTGTTGATGTCTGTGCTCCTGCACCTGCTTATTACACTGGCTGTTCAAGATTACCACAAGTTACTTCTTACACACCACCTGAAGATGGGGAACCTGTACCTGTACCTGTAATTGCAGTTGCAGAGGAAAAAGTGAAGGAGAATAGAGAAGCTGAAGGATCTGGTTAGTTGCATTTACATAACTAAAAGTTCTATTTTTTAATACAATTTTCTAGAGCCTGTTAAAGAGGGAAATGAAAATGCAGAATCAAAAGCACAAGAAGAGATTACTCAAGCTTTAACCGCGATACTCACTGAGGACAGTCCTGCAGTGGTATAAATGTGTTGGAGAAATTTTATAGTCAGGTTTGACTTTACCTTTGCCAAAAATAAATCAAAACACCAAAACAAAACTATCGTTTACAAAACAATGTGCAACAAATTAACAAAAACTGGACGTGAATCTTTGCAAGACATTACAGAAGTTAGTAAAAATCTAAAAAATCAGTCTTTAATTACAAATTTGTTGCAATTTTTTTGTGAACTTACAAATTAAAAGTAACCTGACTATGGATAAGCATATCTAAGCTCAACCAAATATTAGACATATCAGATGAAATGCGTTTATTATTCTCATAAATCTGCACAGAAAACCTGTTAGCAAAAATGATTCTTAAAGCAATATCACAATCACAAATATCATAAAAATCTTAAATCACCTCACTAAATAAAAAAAACAGCATTTACATTTGTAATAATAATCTATAAAAAATGTTAATACTTTGTATCTCTCCAAAAATTTCATATCTTATATGTTAGCAAAACTGAAAATTTTGTAAATCAAATTAGAAAATATTGTTAATTTAAAACAATGAGAATGGAATAATGAAACAATGAGTAAACGAAATTGTTGACCATTAAAATTAAAATTAATAATAAAAAGCACCGTAAAGTTATCATTTGTTTCCACTTTTTTTTTAAAGATATAAATCTATTTTTCTTTAAGCACCTTAAATACTAACCAGAGGAAAGCTAAGCTCTTATGGTTAAAACTAGACAGCAAAATACATATTACTGCCAAGTTTTTCTCACTTAGTGTAAAAATATTTGAAGAAAAAAAAATTTCAAATATTTTTGTACAGGAAAAACAAATAATCAATATCGTTTTTTAAAAATAAAAAAAAAAATGTTAGCTACAAACAAACAAAAAAAAAAATCTTAATTTTTTGGCACAGAGTAAGCGTTTCGATTTTCATTTTTTGCGTGATTATTTTCTTTTTCCACACTAAAAAATAAAACATTAAAATATTTTATATATACAATTCTGAAAATAGTTGTAGCGGAACCATAATAAAAACAATTTTGAGCTACTCTCTTGTTTTGAATGAATGAAAAATCAATGAAACATGTAGTTTCTTCTCTATTGTCTTGGGATTCACACCATTGAGTCCTTGCCAATAATATAGTCACTGGAAAGTAAATAGAAAATAAGTAAAATGAGATTGGTGTGGTTATCTATAATGGTCTTATGTAGTGTAACAATTTTATTAATTTTCAATTGGATTAATTTTTTTTTCCTTTTATCGTGTATTTACCAGACAAGTGTCTAAAAATAAATCTAATTCAGACTAAGACCATTACAAACATTTGTAAGTATATTTTTAACTCTTTTGGAAAGAACCTCTCAGAGTGTGGTGGAATGATTAAATTTCTATGAAGTCTTTGACCCAAGAGAAGCGCTTCATCGTATGAAGGAGGTGGAGGTTCTTCAGAATTTTGTGCTCTGCTAGACATATCTGCATTTAAGTTCCTTTCTTCTTGATTAGATTCGTTTACTACGACGTCATAAGAGGGTGGTAATGTGAGGACACTTGGGTTCCTGTTAAACATTTAAAATTTAATTAATAATTCTATTAAAGTTGTAATAGCATTAAATATTTTAAGGTTACCTTTCCATTTGTTGTTGTTGTTGAAGTTGTAAACCTTGTAATTCCTAAATAAAACATTACAGAAATGTTTTAGGAAAAAAAAAATGCAGTTTTCACAAGGCATAAATTAAAACTTGCAAAATTTTTTTGAAAAAGTTTGCAGGTTTTGGCAAAATGTGCAGATTTTATGCATTGCAAATATGCAAACCTTTTTATTTTGCTGAAATTTAAGGGTTTGTTTTTTTTTTTTTAAATAAATTTGTAGATATTTTGCAGTTGAATATATTTCTAAGTTGTAAAATTTTGAAACATTTTCCAGAAATCTCATCAAAACTGCCAGTTTTGCAAAACTTGTAAATTTTTAGCAAAATATTAACAATTTTTTTTCGCTTAAATCAACATCTTTCTCATGTAAATGATTAGTTTTAAAAAAAAACACCAAAAATATTTTTAAAATTCTAGTCTTAATAATTAAAAACGCAAACTTTCCTAGGAACGGATGATGACCTTTCAATCCACTTCCAACGAAAGTTTAATAGAAGACAAAAAATTATCAACATTTCCAGACCCCTGATAAATAAAAATTATCACTTTCAAGCGAATAAACAGATAAATAACAAGTGATTGAGTTCTCAAAAATTTTTACCAGGAAAAACCAAATTTCCAAACACAAACCCTTCAAATTAACAAAATTATGTACCCTCAGCCAAGCACGTTGACTCCTAATCAATGCCATAAAATTTTTCTTCCTCAAATACAAAACAGTTTTGACAGCAACCATCAAACCGGAGCTAATAAAAATAGGCCCAACGAGCCACATGTGTCCCAAGTTGGAAAACATCGTTCCACCCGCTTCATCTAGCGCCAACACAGTAATAACAGTTCCTACAGTGAATAAAACAACAGCCAGTGCGAAATAGCAGTACGAAGTGCAATCGCACGATGACAATATCCCAACATCTTCCACTTCGCGCCGTCTTCTAATGGACTCCATCCTCCCAAAATAATAAAATCATTGTCATTATCGTCTCGTCAACCACTGGTCACGTTCTATAAGGCGTAATTTACGTTCATTTTATCAACACGGGCAGCCATCTTTAACCTTATGCATGATCGCAGCGAACTCTAATGACGAAATTTATAAGCATCAGTATGAGCAATTTTGTATAAATAAAATAATTGGTGTGTATCTCATTCCAAATCGGAAGGAAAAACGCAAAGGGCAGAATAGATTGTAGTATGGTCAAGTAAAAAAAATGATGAAGTGTATGTTACAATTTTTTTAACTTGAAGAAGCAGACGACAAATTTGTAACTTCGCACTTCAAGAGGAAAATAAAATAAAAATTATATTATATTATATTGATTTTTGTAAAAAAAATCATGAAAAATTTAACTTCTAAAAAAAACACAACGAAAATATTATTCCAATATCACGTCACATGACCAGTTTGTTTATAAACACATCACAATCACAACATGGCGGATTAGGAAGGATCGTTTTAAGCTCTCACACTTGGACAAGTATCAAAAAATAAATTACGTAATACAATCACACCACCGAAAAATCTTACACACGATTTGTTCTCATAGATAACGTTTCCATCCACGTTGCAACACATTCAAACCTACATAAACGACCAAGTTGTGATTCAATTCAAAATTAGATTCGAAATATCGTTGTGATGAATAGTACGAATACCGTGACTGACTAAAACGTGTGTATATAATTACAAAAACAATGAAACATCGTATGATTAGACGCGAATATTACACCGGCATACGCAGGTATTCTTTTAAAGGGTTACCGACTTCAAATGTTTGTTTCAGGTAAGAAAGAAGGTTGGAATCACCAAATTAGTCAGAAATTTCTGATAAACTGGCAAAATTCTGCGGGGTTTCATTAGACAATTGAGTAATTTAAACAGTTTAATTGAAGGTAATTTTGTAAAAATATAATAATAATAACAGCTAAGATTTGTTAGTTGAGTGTTGAAAATCATAAATATCTTGACCCTTAATTACACAAATTTCATAATTCTTCACTCGTTTTACTCCCTGTAAATAAAATAAATTATAAAAACGATTTTGATTGCAGTTGTTGCCAGTACTAAATTTAAATTTGGCATAAAACCCAATAAATTTACGTACTCTTTGGTCTCTAAACAATTCTTTTTCCTTCTAGAAAAATTCTGACTAGTGAGCACCAACCAGGAACAAATGCCAGGAATGATTCATGCACAGGCACCGAACGAAACACAGATTCAATCAAATTTGTACGAAAGCCCAATTCACCGCTCAACTACTACCGCCATACAAAAATGAGATTAAAAGAGTTGGCGTCAGTTTTGTGGCGCGTATGTCGCGAGACAATGGTTAACCGCGACCGAAATGTCGCCAACAGAGGCCCGCTTCAAGCCGGCATCGGGCCCAAAATGGCTAAATTGGAAACGAAAGAAACTTTGAGGGAAAAAGAACCAGAAGAAAATAAAATTACTAAACCATCAACCGTCTATCCAGACGATTCAGTCGAACTTAAACTTCAAGAGAAGCTCAAAGATACAAGACACGTGAGGCAAGACGTTGCAAAACAGGTGCCTGAATCTACAAGTAGTGCGAGGGCTGTTGCAATGGTGGACGATGTCCGTATTTATGCCATGCAAATTCCTCAATTACTTACGGGAATCGTTTCCACTTTGGGCTGGTCTTGGTTTCATACTGAAACGAAAAACAAACCTCCACAGCAACTCGTCAAGACCGAGGCCAACGTAGAAACTGAGACAGTGGCTATTCCAATACCGCAGCCGGTTCCTGTACCAAAACCTGAGAAAACTTCCACTAAGGAAATCAAATTGGACAAACCGCCACCGTGGAAGCGGACTCAAGCACCGTGGACTAGCGGGCCAATTGCGGCTTCTAGAACACGCTACTTGATGAGAGCGGTGGCGTCGGCTTCGACACCGGTTAGTCAGGCTTCGAGGCTTCAAGATTTTTGCCAGCATTTGATTGACAATCCGCAGGCCAAGAGTTTGGCAGTTAAGGTGAATTATTAGTGGTTTGCAAAATAATGGGATTGAAATATGGATTTTTTCGAAAAACAATCTCGAAAAAATGATGTCGCAATGAATCGAAGGTTTTCGAATTTGATTCCACCTTGTCAAAAAAATCCCTATTTTAATCCCATGATTGATATGTTTTTTTACCAAAATTATAAATTATAACATTTTAAGTATAACATTATTCTACCCTTAATCTCGTTTACAGTTCTAAGATCTCTCTAAATCTCATTTTTATAAGATTATAACAACAGAAGAATCTCATTTTCATAAGATTATAACTTCATAAAAATCTCATTTTCATAAGGTCATAACTTCATAAGAGTCATAACCTTATAACCATAAGAAGAAATTATGACATTGCAATAAAGTAGGGTACTAAAAGTGCCCTAGAATAACAATTTCATAATAAAAACAACATCAAGGAAATTCCAACCTTCTACCAGTTCCCACTGGTTGTAATAGGTTATGGCCCTGACTCAAAAATGCGGTGTGATAAGATATTATGCAATATCAACAAACACCTATTACAATTCCTGCATGGTCAATTCTATTTACACTGCTTACTCACTTCTTTTCCTCATTCTAATAATAGGAACGAGCAATCTCAATGATGTTACGAATAAGAGCAGTTGCCCAAGACAATACGGTCAAAGGTTATGTCAATGAGGCATTATCTTTACTTGGGTACATTGGACCCCTTAATGGAAAGGGAATTCGAATTCTTTCAATAGATGGTGGTGGGACTAGGTAATGAACTTTCAAAAATGATTATAAGGGATTATAATGACATTTATATTTTCTTACAGAGGAGTAATGGCTTTGGAGATTCTTCGGACATTCGAGCAGATGACGAATCAACCAGTGCATCGACTGTTTGACTTCATGTGCGGTGTGAGCACCGGGGCCATTTTGTCTGTGCTTCTAGGTGCCATGAAAGCATCAATGGACGAGTGTGAAGAATTGTATAAAAGGACAAGTTGTCAAATATTTAATCAAAACACGTGGCTGGGCACTGGCAAGCTGGTCTTCAATCACGCCTTCTATGACACAAATGCTTGGGTTAATGTTCTAAGGTGAAAATAAATATTATTTTGTGTTAATTTTGCATTTTAAAATTAATATCTATTAACAGGAAAAATATTGGAGAAATTCCACTTTACCAGACAGCCAGAGATGCAGATTGCCCTAAGATAGCTACAGTGTCGACAATTGTCAATGAACCTCGTCTACGTGCATTTTTATTCAGGAATTATGACTACCCTTATAGAAATCAAAGTAATTTTCCTGGTAGTTACAGCCCTCAGTTATGGGAAGCTGTTAGAGCATCTGCAGCTGCACCTGGGTATTTTGAGGAGTACAAGTTGGGAGAACATGTTCATCAAGTAATCGCATTTCTTAAAATGACATTATATAATGGCATCAATATCAAATAGTGTAAAGATGCCATTGTATTCCTTGAAAAAAAAAAGTTTGAATAGCAATGCAAGAAAAATTTTCTTTCTTAGGACGGTGGCATCCTCACCAACAATCCCTCAGCTTTAGCGATCCATGAATGTCGTCATTTATGGCCTGGAGAAGAAATCCAGTGTGTTATATCAATCGGAAACGGGCGATACGAACCTCAATTACCTGTCACATCGAATATTACTGCTAGCAGCTTGAAGACAAAGCTGTTAAAGATCGTTGACAGTGCTACTGACACTGAAGGTATGTTATTTTTTACTGTAAATAAAATTCATTATTTATTAATCTTAATTTTTTTTTAGGAGTTCATATGATATTAAACGATCTTTTACCACCGAAACGTTATTACCGGTTTAATCCTTATCTATCCGATGCGTTTTCGTTGGATGAAGTGCGACCGGAGAAGTTTAAGACTTTGCAAAATGACGCTCGTATGTACATACGTAAGAATGAGCATAAAATTCGTGAAGCTGCGGTCCAACTGCTTGAACCGAAGACTAGTTTCCAGAGGATTAGAGATAGTATCAAAGAAAAGATTTTAACTTATTTATAAACGTTGTATAATTTTTTTTTATACATTAGGTAATTTGCATTACTCTTATTTGTGTTTTATTACTGCTTTGTAACTTTGTGATAATGACCTCGCAGAATGTTTCATCTTCTTGTTAAAAACAAAATTTCAAATAAAAGGTGCCGAAAAACGAATTGTTGACTTGTATTTTATGTAATTTGATTAGTATGAGTAAGAGTTAAAAAATTTGGAAATAGAAGATGAGGAAAAATTGGCGTTTTGCGTGTGGTTAAGTGGTGGTGCCCTCTGCTGTTAGTTACTTAAACTAAAGGATGAGTGAAAGTTGGGTGTACAATTTAGAGGCGATGTGCTTGTGATTTAAAAATCTGGTATATTGTTTTTAGTTTGAATTTTTATTATTTTGAATTGAACTACTACATAATTTATTATACAGACTCTTTTGAGAATGACGAGGATTTTCTCAATTTGGTATTTCGTCAGTAGACTCAAATTCTTTCGAATTTCATATTCACTTTTATATTCGTGCCCACGATTGTCAATAATTTATGGAAATCATACAAATTTTTATTACAAAAGAATAATTTTACAAAATTACAACGATTTTTTTCATGAAAGACTTTTGGGTAATTTCTGAGTTATACAATGACACCGATGCAAAAACAAGTCACCAGGGGCGCCAAACTGGTGACGGTGCTCTTCTGGGGCTCTCCGAAGGAAAAAAAGATGTTTGTACTGGTGAATTGACTGAATGCAATGCAAGAGGTGATGAAGGATTAAAAAATATTTGCGACTCGTGATTAAAATTTGTACGTGGTGAATAAACATTGCGCTGGGCATTTAATTTTCTTTCGGCGATTCTGTCAGCGTGGTGAACGCATAGGGTTAAGTGGGTGAGCAATCTTGTTTTGAGCGCATTGTCCAAGTCTGGTAAAGCCGACAAGTAAGCAGACACGTCGTGTGCACATTCCGTAAAACCGGCGCAAAACCGGGACTCGTCTGTCCCGTTTGCCCTGGCAGCCGCCTTGGCGCGTTGTTGACGTCGTAAATCATGGAGGTGGCGCACTGTCATTTCAAGAATGTCAGCTTTTTCCAGTTTGCACGGATCAGTAATCTGAAAAATAAACAAACTGAGCTTAACAACCAGTTGGGAAAAATTGTTTCTGCACAAGTCACAAAAAATATGAGAAATTGAAATTTAAAGTGAAAATTGCAAAAAAAAAAAAAAAAAAATTCGCAAAAAATTTACAAAAGAAAAAAAATAACTAACCTCAGATTTGCGTGCATCTACAATATAAGCTTTCAATTGATTCAAACTATTATTCATGCGCGCTCTGCGCTTTTTTTCCAAAAGTGGTTTCACCATCTACAAAAATCAAAGAAAAATTAATTAACTTTTCAAACATTTGTAAATATAAAATATGAAATATGAAAATTGCAAAATTAATTACTTTTCTATATTCGGCTGTTCTGTTCACTTCATTGCAGCTTCTGTCTCCTGCTTCACCATCAGACGATGCCATAATGTGCCGCAAGTGGCGTCTGGTGTCAGAATGTGAGTGCGCAAGTATAATGAGTATGCTCTTATATACCGAAGTTGGTGCAGGTGCGCGCACGATACAGTAGTGTGCAAATTCCCACGCACTGCATGGAATTGTGGGCAATAACAAGCTTCCGTGTGGTCATCCGTGAAATGCGATGCACGTGCAATATGGAAGTGCGAGTATCGTGTTGCCCACGTGTTATGATTCGTGGCATTTGATCTGTTTGTTTGTGGTAAATAAAAATGTGGCAAGATTTTAAAAAAATGTGAATGTTTGTTAATGGAGGAAAGGTGGGATTTGGTGCGTGAAATTCCCACGAGGGAGGTAATTGGATGTTATTGAAAGTTGAAGGTTTGATATGGCAAAAAAAAAAAAATGTTGTGAAAATTAACACAAAAAACTGAGTTTGACTGGCAAGTATTTTTTCATTCGTTTTGCATTGAGATATTTGTTGTGAAACTGCAAAAGATTGCAAAAAAAACTTCAAAACTCTTCAAAAGGTTGGAGTTTGTTATTAAATTGGTAACCCTTTTTCAAACATTGTACCAATTATTTGCTGTTTACTCCAAAACAAAATTGGTAAATATTTGCAAAACTAGAAACTTTTTTACAATGTACTCCAAAATTTAAAAATTTGCAATTATTTGCAAAAACAATCTAAAATAATTGAAGCAGTCAAAAACTATTAAATGAATAAACAGATTTTGTTAGCCCTGTATTTCAGCAACTTGCAAATTTTGAAAATTCGAATTTTTCTAAGCATAAACAATGTCTTCAGCAACGATTTTTCTCTTTTCTTTTTGTTGAGTTTTGAATTTTGCATTTGTTTGTCTCGATCCCTTTCATCTGCCAACGATTCAGACCAATAATATCGCTCTCAAGGATTTCACTTTCTCCTCTTAGGATTGGCTGGCGTAACAGAAGCCCTTAAAAATTATTCCTAGGGCTCACTTTTGTCCCCGATGACCCCCGACCTCAAGTAACACTATTGAGGTAGTCAAGGGCGGAGTCTGAATAAAAGAAAAAAAATGGAAAAAAAAATTCGATCTAATCCAGAAGAACTCAAAGACGAGAGACTCAAGTGGGAGATGAGAGATGAATTTATGGATCTCTTAAGATTCGCCAACATTGATCTTACACAGTTACATTTTACGTTGAAAGTTAGTGAAAGCTTTTCATAGAATTTGAAAAATTAGAATTATAACTAACTTTACAACAAGAGTTCCTCCATGTACTCCATAATAATGTCAATGCAAATTTATACCATTGAAACATTTCTTGGTTGAACTAAACTAGAAATGGAGGTTCCAGTTGGATGCAAAACGTAGGGTCCTCAATGGGCTTCCTACTAGCTTAATTAAATTTATGTTAAGTATGGTTTTTAGTACGAAATGCTGCCACTGGATGTAGTGGCGCCACTGAGAACTGGGTACAATAATGCATTATATGTGTTGTATTAGATAACAAATTAATGCAAAAATCCAGAATTTCTAAAAAATCTTTAATCAGGGCTCGCTAAATATAATTTTGTGCTTGCAGTAAATTGCCGCTAGAAAACTTCATACTCACGGCTAAAAATAAAAGTTGAAATCAAGTTTTTTCGAACAACAGTCATCAAACCGCTTAGCCTTCGATAATCAAATCAATGTGTGCAGACAACCGACATCTGACAACGGCGAAAAGCCGTTACCAAAGGCCGTAGTCTCACAGTAAAATTAAAAAACTCCGGGTAAAACCGTAAGCTTTTGGCGAGCCCTGCTTTAATAAATTCAACTCTTGAGTTGTAAGACATAATAGACTGTTTTATTAATTTGTCATTAATACCTCGAATGATTTACTATCGTTTGATGCATTGCCTAACTCTTATTTCATCATCATGCCTTCACTCTTCGCTCTGAAATTCCCTTTTATTGACGCCTGATGCCTGCGCACGCCTCCCACGAGTCAACCACGAGTCACACCATCCGACGTACGCACGCTTATTATCTGAGAAGTCGCTGCCCGTCACTTTCCCACGCTGACTGGTTTTGCTTACGGCCAAAAAGAAATCGAAGCGCCTTTTTTCAACAGCCAGCTGCCACTGAAAAACAATAAAAATGACGTCATTAACTCCCAACTGAGTAGGCGTACAAATTATCACCTTAGAAAAAAATTTTTTCTTTCATCTCAATTAAAAAATAATTGTAACATGTTACAAACAGTTCTATACAAATTGATAAGACACTGGTTAACTAAATAACGAGTTTTTAATAGCTGAGATGAATGTAAGATGCGTTGAAGA
>JAQGAS010000798.1:0-33614 GCA_034686365.1 Pachymerium ferrugineum | reverse complement strand
TGTACCGCGGATATAATAGAAACTACTAAGAGTGTTCCCATGTAGAAAAATATGAACAAGTTGGTGTCACGTTTCAGCGTTTTCGATGTTATAACTAAAGTGACGAGTAGTGCAATAACTGAGCAAATGTAACCCGCAGTCTGAGTTTCCACATAATAATTATCACTTTCTTCCTGATCCATTCTGTTTTAGTTATTTAGTTCCTCATTTGCACTTTTTTTCTCTTTTTCACTTCACACAGCACAAATTGCTCATCTTCTACGTTGCTAAAATTTTTTCTTTTGAGTTATAAAACGTTGGTCACCTTGAAATTTAAATAATAACCTCTTGGGGGTTAATGTTTCTACATAGTGTTTAGAGGTCAGCTGAAGAAGAATAAAGCTCGAAGCCACCAGCGACTGCTGAGGTCATATGCAGCGAGAGCGTGTCAAGCAACAAAGCCAAAGCAAAAACAAAACTACAACAAACAACGCGAGCCAGCGTAAGGTCTGGAGGAAACATTCATTCGAGTCACACACATATTATACAAGACTTGGCAAAATTTCAGCGCGATGAAATATTAAGTATGTGAATGTTTTTGAATGCCACGTTTATCGGAGTATGCAACTTACGTACAAAATTCTAAGGGATCGTAGATCAAGGTTGATTAATTAATTTCTGGGTAAACTCTCAAACTCAACCAGATGACTTTAAAGTGCAGTCCTTTTGATACGGGTTTCGAGTGAAAAGTAAAAGGTAAATCATTTTATTTTAGGTTGATTTGATAAGTTATTTTCTAAAGACGAAACCTACTTTAAATTCAAGATGGCTACAGTGAAGAAATTGTATTTGATAAATTTCATTATCATGTGCTTCACCTCAAAATCACATTGCAGTGACTTCCAAGTCAATTGTTCTTCATTTATTTGTCAGTCAGATCCTAATCGATGCAAGGAATTGGATGACGTCTGTAATTGCACAGTTTTTTCTTATGGCGGAATGATTTTTGGAAGATGTTATCGTGAACCAACCTACCATTTAACTGGAAGTGCGGATTACGAAATATGGAAATTGGAAACTGAGGGAAAAGAAGTGAACTTTACGCAAGCATCCGTTATACTTTCATCACTGATGGATAAAAGAATTATTACAATACGCGATTCATGCATGTTAAATAACTCAGACATGATATGGAATTTAAGCAATTTTCCTACAATGAATACGACCGAATTGTATATTTCTTATTCTTGCGTCAGTCAGATAATTGGTGACATGAGCTTATTGTTCCCGCAATTAAAACAATTGACCGTACGATCTAGTCAAATGACCAGATTCCCCTCTTTTCATAACCATTCCCAACTAGATAAGTTAGAACTAAATAACAATTTAATCGAAAGAATTAATACTAATGATTTTAAAAATTTACGTCTTTTATCTTATTTAAATCTCTGGTCAAATAAGATCTCAATACTTCCTCCAAATATTTTCAATCATTTGCCTAATCTTAAATATCTATTTTTACGAAATAATTTAATTTCTACTCTACCAGAATCATTATTCAGTAGCAAGTCCCAACTAATACATCTTGACATTTCATCTAATAACATCTCACGAGTTGCATCCTCATCGCTTAAAAATAACTCTCGACTCAAGTTATTTGATATTGGTAAGAATTCTTTATCTGAAATCCCTAAAAATTTTCTTGAAAGTCAAAGAGAACTTTGGGGCTTTTTTGCTGGAAGTAATCAAATTACGGACATTCCAGAGTCGTTGTTTACTAATACGTCCAAATTAAAACATATAGATTTAAGTATTAATAAATTAACAAACTTGCAACAAAACCTATTTCAAGGATTAAGTTCTCTAACTAAACTGAACTTAGAATACAATCAATTGACAACATTGCCAACTGATTTATTCACCGATTTGTCTAATCTCGATATTCTCAATTTAACAAACAATCATTTGACACAGTTGCCCTCAGACTTGTTTTCTCCTGTCCAACTTCATGAAGAACTTTATAGTTATGAAGAATTTAAATATAAAACCATGTTTCATACATCCAATACAATTTATGACTTGTCGAACAATAACATCTCTTCACTTGTATTTCCTTTCATGCCAAACCATCCTCATGTCAAACGTCTTGATCTCTCTGGAAATTGCATCCGCAATATCACTTATCAACAAAAATTGTCACGTTGGAGCATATTTGCCGAAAGTGAATATGGTTATTTCATAAACGAATTCGTTTGTAAAAATTGTTGTTTAAATCAATTCAATTCAAAAGCGCTGTTAGATGCAAAAAGACTGAAGCTTACTCACAATAACATTTCAACATTAGATGACGAATTCTATGACATAGCTATGTCTGAAAGATTCAACTATCTTGATCTGAGTTACAATCCAATTGAATTGAGTGTTTTGTACAATATAAGTAAAGACAATTCAATATTAAAATCAAAAACATTTCGTTTTATAAAAACTGAAATTAAATGTGACTGCACATTAATTCCATTGCTAGACAATTTGGAAAAGAAAGAATCAAAGTTTACAGCTTACTGTCAACATTTAAAATCCTTGAAATTTATTTCTCTCAAAAAACTGGATAAAGAGAATTTGTTTTGCAATTATCAAAAGGGATGCCCACAAGAATGTCAATGTAAAGTGAAATCATTAGATTTAGTCGATTGGATAAGCGTTGACTGTAGTAACAAAAATTTGACCAAATTTCCTAATTTTAGTCAAATTTACTTCACCCATATCAATATAAACCTTAGCAATAATTCTCTTACTTCACTCCCAAGAAAAGTAAATTCAATTTGGTCTAAAATCACTGAAATTGACTTGTCATTCAACAGACTCCAATCACTGCAAAAATTATCAATTCAAGAATTCTTTAACACCAACACATCGTTTGATTTAAAAGGAAATCCTCTCATTTGCCATTGTAATATGAATGATGAAGCCATATCAAGTTTAATTATTAATGTAGACAGTTTACTTTGTGAAAGAAATGGGGAAATGACTAATTTTATTAATTTTATAGTCAATCAATGTACTGCTAACAGTTTAATTTATTTGTGGATTTGCTTACCGATTATTGCATACGTTACTATAATAGTAATTTGTTTATTGTTATTTCAAAGGAGACGGAAAATGAAGAAAGATGAAAAAAACAGAAAAGCCAACTAATAAAAATGTATTTTTTTAACAGTTCTATCAATTTATAAGCCCATGATATGTAGAAATTAGAATAAAATTGAAAATGTAATATAATAAATGTTAATAAAACTTGTTTCACAGTAGAATTACTCTCTTTCCAAGTAATGTTTATAAACATTCCACGTTTATGCTAAAAGATCAAAATTATAGCCAGAAGTATTACCAAATTCAACTTAATTCGAGGACAACTTGTTATCTATTACATCATTTTCTCTTTAGATACACGGGCAACATCTACCATCCCTGATAACTCGTTACACTTTGGAGGCGGGAGCTCAACTCGTGTATGTAACCGTTGGGGTCTCTAGACTCCGTCTGCTTATTGGGGGCTTCTATCCCCGTTGGGCCAGTGTGATATTGCAAAGGCGTGTCCCGTTATATTCGAATGAGAGGACAACTCGAGTTTCTTTATCAATAATTTTGGCAAAATGTTGAAAGTGAAGCTTTTAACAAATTTGTATTTTTTGTGCCTCATTTTGAGATCGAGTGAAAAGTTAAATGAAGTCAGTTGTTCTACCCTCATTTGTCCGGAGGAACGTAATGTGTGTAAAACTGTGGATGTACTACTAAACTAATTGGAGAGGAAAGAAACAAGTACGGCGAATGCTTCTCCCAAAACAAAATTTCCTTACATTTCGCTACAGAATTTTCGATTTGGGAATTGGACGGTGACCATCAAAATGTGGACTACAATACTCTAGCAACTCTTCTCTCGTACCTTAAAAACCAGGATAAAATCGGAATAACAAATATGTGTAACAACTCATCATCAGGTGTTGTATGGAATATAAGTAATTTTCCTACCATGAATGCTTATCAACTGAAAATAACTGATTCTTGTATCAGTGCTATTATCGGTGCTAACAACAAATGGCTTCCAAAATTAGAAAATTTGTTTTTAGATTTTAATTTAATTACTTCAATTCCACAATTTCCCACTATTCTATAGGCCTGTAAGGAGCTCTGTATGTTTCTTTGGAAACCGGGGTTGTTGTTGTTGTTGTTTGTAATAAATAGATGGCCTAATCCTAAATGACGTCAGCGTTACATGCACCGCACCACAGAATAATATTATTATTCTGTGACCGCACATCCCTACAGCCGCACAGCGTAACATATTGGACTACTTGCAAATGATTTTCTCTAGATAGAGGATTGTTATTGTCAAGAACAATTAGATTGTTGTTTGATTGACAATTGTAACTGATGACTAATACTCGTGCTCGCAGACAGAGACTGATTTTATAAACTTTCTTGACCTTTCAGTTCACGAAAATTAAAAATTAGTCACTTTGGTTTATAGAAATTCTTTTACTGATCAAGAATTTATTCTATTCAATCGTCAAATTAATTAATAAAACTAGCGCATGTAAACAGTGTCTCTCAAACAAGTCAAGGAAATCAAACTTAACCTAATCACCTTTTAAAACTTGTTTCACCGTAGAATCACTCTAATCATTAAAACATTCCACGTTTATGCAAAAAGATCGAGGTTACAGTCAGAAGTGATACCCACTTCTACTTCATCCGAGAACAACTTGTTTCCTATTTCTCCATTTTCTCTTTAGATACATGAGCTACTCTACCATCCGTTACACTTTGGAGACGGGAGCCCACCTAGTGTACTGTCCACCCGCGAAGAGACTGCGGATGGAGGGACCATAGTTAAGTTTCCATAGTTTTAGGCCAGTGTGACGTAGCAGTGGCGTGCCCAGCTTACGTGACACCCGAATGAGAAGACATCTGAAGTTTCTCTCTCAACAACAGTACACGGAAATTTAACAAAATGTTGAAAGTGAAATATTTGACAAATTTGTATTTTTTGTGCCTCATTTCGAGATCGAGTGAAGAGTTAAATGAAGTCAATTGTTCTACACTCATTTGTCCGGAGGAACGTGATGCGTGTAAAACTGTGGATGACTCGTGCGTATGTACTACTAAAGGATACAAGTACAGCGAATGGTATGGCGAATGTTTCTCTCAAATCCAATTTTCATCTTTTCTTTATACACCATGGAAATGGAAACTGAGTGGTAACCATCAAAATGTGGACAATAATACTCTAGCAACACTTCTCTCACCATTTAAATACAAGTGTAGACTCGAAATAACTAATATGTGTAAAAACTCATCTACAGGTGTTGTAAGGAATTTAACCAATTTTACTACAATGGATACTAATGAACTAGAAATAACTGGTTCTTGTATCAGTGATATAATTGGGGATACACACAAATGGCTTCCAAAATTAGAATATTTGAATTTACAAAATAACTTAATTACTTCAATTCCACAATTTTCCAATACTTATATCCTACTTGGTACTAAAAAATAACTTCATTCAAAGTATTAACGAAAATGAATTGAAAAACATCTCCTGCTTTTATTTAGATCTAACTAATAATGCGATATCAAAACTTGCCCCAAATGCTTTTTCCCATTTACATCAACTAGAGCATTTAAGTTTAACAAATAATTCAATTTCCACTATTCCACAATCATTATTCAATAACAATCCTGTGTTACGGTATCTTGACATTTCTCATAATTACATCACTGAACTTCCCTACTTTGTTTGAAAGTAATACGAATCTAAAGAAGTTTGATATTTCTCACAACAATATTTCCGAGCTTCCAACTGACCTGTTCATTTATACACCCGTAATATCTAGTATAAACCTCGATAACAACAAACTAACATTTTTATGGCCCGAAACTTTCCTAAACTTAACTGGATTAGAATACTTAAACCTAAGTAATAACTTGTTATCTAATGTCTCTGAATTTCTACTTGAAGAATCGATGCATCTCGAAACATTTGATGTATCTCACAACCAAATTAAGGAAATTCCAAATTCACTTTTCAGTAAAACTTTTAGACTTAAAACCATAAATTTAAGTAATAACAAACTAACGTCTTTGCACGAGGAATTATTTCAAGGTTTGAGTAAATTGAAAATTTTAGATTTACAAAATTTTCAATTAACAACATTGAGATGGAATTCATTTCAAGATTTATCCAACCTCAATTCACTCAATCTGAAAAATAACAGTTTAACTGACTTGCCAAGTGGATCCTTTGTATCCTTGTATTCTACTAATATTACACTGAGTTATAATCAAATTACTCAACTACCTAAAATCAGCTTGAATTGGCTTTATTACGATTTTTCAAATAACAAAATCTCTCATCTACTTAATCCGTTGACAGAGAGATTTTCGGCTGGATTACTTAATCTATCCAATAATTGCATTCAAAATTTTACTAATAGACACTTTGCAGTTCAACCCACAGAAATACAACACTTTGTATGCAATAACTGTTGCATATCTCAGTTCATATCGGGAGCGTTTTTAGGCAACATAAAACAAGTAAATTTAAGTTACAATTCCATTCAAACATTTGATGATGGGTTTTATACCGTCAAATTGGAATTTTGATTTTCTCGATCTCAGTTTCAATCCAATTCAACTGGAGGTTTTACTTAAAATAAGTAGAAACCCTCAAATAAAAAATAAGCTAATATTTTTTAAGGAAACATTGGTTCAATGTGACTGCACTTTAATTCCAATATTGGAAAATGTCGATAGACAAACAAGATTTGAAGCTGATTGTTGGGATTCAAAATCCTCAAATTATATTTCAATTTTTGAATTAAAAACAGAAAATTTATTTTGTAATTACTCGAATGGGTGTCCAAACCAATGTGAATGTAGTGTCAAAACATTAGATACAAAAGATTGGATAAATGTTGATTGCAACAACCAAAATCTAACAACATTTCCTGATTTGAGTAAACTATTGTCATTCACTTATTTGGATTTGAATTTTAAAAATAATTTAATAACTTCACTCCCTCAAAAGTTAGCTTGGTCTAAAATCTCACACTTGGATTTGTCTGACAATAAACTCGAGTCATTGCAAACACCAATTATGTTAATTCTAACTATCATTGGAATATGTTTAATTTTGTTTTATAAGTATAAACCAGAAATTTTATATTTTATGTTTTCTCGTGGAATTTGTTTACGTTTTGTAACTGAAGAGCACATTGACAAAGAATACGACGCGTTCGTTTCTTTTAGTAGTGAAGACGAAGACTGGGTTCATGAACAGTTAGAAAAACCATTGGAAAGTTCTTCACAAGTTACAAATTGTGCGTTCACGACAGAGATTGGTTGGGTGGCAAATTGATAACCGACCAAATCATTAAATCAATCAGTGCAAGTAGAAGAACTATAATGGTGTTGACCGGGAATTATTTGAAGAGTCAATGGAGTCGAATGGAATTTGATTTCGCTTACCAACAAACTTTAACTGACCCAACTCATCGTTTGATTGCTGTGTTACCCGGTGGTTAGTAATTATTTACTATTTCCACCATAAGTAGCATCACTTTATCCGAATTATTTTTGGCTGTAGGGTCACTTCATACTCTACTTGCGTTGTATTTTGTTACTTACTCCGTTTATAAAACTATATAATATATAATATTGTATATCCATAGATATATTGTATACATATTGATGAATAAAGTTGAACTATATCAATTAAATGTATTACTAAGGCACTCATACAAAATGGAAAAAAGAAAATTGTATCACAAAAGCCCAACGAAAGGAAACGTAGACAACAAGGCAACATTTACAATCCAAATCGAACACAAAAATCACCCAAATTCGATTCGACCAATATTAATTTATGTTTAATTTAATTTTTAGCGTTTATTAAAGATATTCACGCAACTTTTTTGCCTGAGTCATAAAAAACACCTATTACAAATGAATGACTTCTATTCAAATTTTCATATTACAATCAATCAATTAATGGTTATGTAGGCCTGAATTAAGTTCAACATAAAGAGGATGGTAGTGAACCGTAGTCATAAATTAAAACAACTCCGTTGGTTGACCTTTTATATTCCACCTATTACAAATAGTGTTTATTCAGTTATTAATTTCAAAGAAAGTTTCTTCAATTGAACATTTTCTCTGTATTTTTATTTTTTTAAATACTAAATGAAAAATATCCAGTTTATTGTGCAAACCTTGAAAAAGCTTGTCAATAAAATTTCAAAACTTTTTCCTCTTTGTATCATTGAAAAACTACAGATGTGTAGCAGAGATACAAATGGCAAACTAAATTGTATAAAAAGGCATTTCAATTTACTCGTTTCATTTTACACTTTAACGGTTGGTCGGTACTCTGCTTGTCACTAAGTCAAATTGAAGAACTACAACTATTCTCACCAACTTGTAAGTGCTATTTTCATTTCAAATTGTCTGCTTAGTTGAGATGATGTGTAAATTATTTTACTCAAATTTTAATCCTACATCTGTCACTTTCAAATTTTCCTCATATTACATTCTTTTCATTTCACTCGTCGCTTGATTTTGAAGTTTATCTTAAATATATACAACCTAATCACAAATAGTAAACTAGCAACGTTCACCCAAAATGGAAGGTTGACATTCACAAAAACAATATCCACACCACCATATCTATTCCACAAAAATTCAAAGCTGAAATTCTCACAATTTTTCGTTCTGTACAATCAACAAATTATTTCATCAACTCTTTTTAAATTCAATTTACATTGAGTTGTTTTTAAATCAAGTTTCTCAAATAAACGTTTTCTTTTCAATTTTTAAACCATAAATTTGGCCGGTGTGGTATTCTATCAAAAGTGAATGGTGAGTTCATTTAAACTTGAGTGTTTTGCCATCTTAAACTCAATTAATCTTTTAAGTGCCCAAACCCACACCAACAAGTTTGAATTTTATTTGGCCTTACTTCGTGTTTATTGTTGGTATTGTTCTCAACTTAACACTTCATACTCTTTTCATTTCTCTCTATCGCTTTTATTGAAAAGTTTTCCTGCTCTTATTTCATCATTTACATTCACTTTTTTTTTTTTACAGGTAAAATGTTCAAATATTTTCTTCTAACTGCAATTCTTTGCACATGCGTCATAAGCATTGAAGCAGCAGACGAAATTGAAAAGGCTATTGTTAACGCATTTAGCGTTTTAGGAAACATCGGAGGTGATTAATGATTAATTTTAAGTCCTATATAAAATAAGCAAATTTTTTGCTGACCACTAATTAAAATCTCAAAATGCCAAAATGTAAATTTGTACTTTTTCTACCGAAACAAAAATATTCTTTTAAATTTTGGGAAGTGTTTATTTAACATGCAGTCGGACGCTACACAATACAATATTAAATATTGTTTGACTTAATTAGACATAAATTTGCCAATTTCTGAGTGTATTAATTTAATATTTCTTTTTATTTTATAAGAAAGTGGTTTATCTACTTGCGAAACCGAAGTAAAAGCCCGATGTCAGTAAGTAATTATTTTTCATATAAAAAAAAATCTCTTATTGCATCATGCTTTGAATTTATGTTTATAAAGGTCTCTAATAAACTATTTGAATTCATGCACCCCGCAATCGTACAATCGTAAAGAAATTATCGCTGTGTTTAACAAAACGTTGCCAGTGTGTGCAAAGTAAGTGTTATTATTCTCAAAGTTTTTTGAAAGTTATATTATATAAATTTTAGCATGTCCTTTACGGATTTTACATATTGCAATTCATTTTTAGAGGAATGCAAGTATGTATTTTATAATTTTACATTTTAATTTAACAATTTCATCTTAAACTATTAATAACACTACAAAAATTAAAATATTTTACAAGATCCTTTGTGAATGCTGTTTCCGAATGTGACACCGTAAAACCAATTAGTAAGATCTTACCAAAACTCTGTGAATGGTAAGTAACTTCATTCATGAAAAAAAGTTGATGAAAAAACTTTATCCTTCAATTCGCAGGCTACACACAGGTTAATTGAACTGTACACGCATTATTTAAATTAATAATAAACATCATTATCTTAAGTTTTTTCTTTGTCTAAGAATACAACATCTTCATAAACGATTCAATTGACTTACTAGTTTGAAGCTTTTGACATACTGTACAATTGGGTAAAAATTGACAAGTTTTACATGAACCAGAATTTCCTAACCCTTTTATACGTAAAACGTAATATTCCTCACAAACCCCCAATTGGTCGAATCGAATTTGATTACGCTTATCAACAAACTTTGATTGACCCAACTCATCGTTTGATCACAGTTTTACCCGGTTGTGTACCTGATCTCTCAGATATTGACGAAGAATTCACAAGATTCATCAATTGACTACATATTTGGACTTTAATAAACCTCACTTCTGGACTAAATTCAAAAGTTCAATGCCAAAAAGAGCCCGAGTGAAAGACAATAAGAAAACTAATTCGGAATAAGCTATGACTAAAATAAAAATGTACTCACAGGTTTACTGTTGCCCTTTTCTTAGGGAAGTGTCAAGGTCGTCTTATTAAGTTAGAATAAAATGGCCAAATCGATGAAAACTCATTATCTTGATTGAATAATTTTTTGACATCTGTTTTAAACATTATTGATAATTATTTTTAATGGAATTCAAGAGTTATACGGTACTTTACTTTACCTTAGCATATTATTTTTTCAGCACACCGTTGTTACGTCAGGGTAGAGCTGGAGATTCAAATTAATTTATCTCGTAAGCAGCTAAAATATTATTAAAAGAAAACATTATTCTTAAGCTTTATACTTTTTAATCGTTTTCTTACTTTTAATTTAAATACAATCTGAATACAGGCATCTCCAACACCGGGTCGACCAGCCATTTTCTTGTTGCCCTTGTCGGGCGGAATTGGAAATGAAGCGTCTTTGTCATCGATTCCTTTCACTATAGATCACTAGACGGCGTTCCCTTCCGGATGTATACACCTGCTGTTGAAACCTGTTTGAAAAATAATAAAAATTAGTCGCTTTGGTTTATAAAAATTCTTTTACTGATCAAAAATTTATTCTATTCATTCAATTGTGAAATTCATTATAAAACCAGCGCATGTAGACAGTGTCTCTCAAACTTGTCACGAAAATAAAACTTAACCTTAATCACCTTTTAAAATATATATCTCAGTAGAACTACTCTCCCTTCCTGGTCATTAAAATTGTTTATAAACATTCCACGTTAACTCTGAAAGTCAAGGTTATTACCAAATTCAGCTACATCCGGGGACAACAAGTTTTTCCATTTCAAATTCACTTTACATCCTCGTAAGAAGACATCCGAAGGTTTTCCCAGCAAATCCGAATGGAATTTGGAGTTTCCCTAATGCAACTTGTGAACAACAGCAAAGTTATATTTTCAAAGTCAAAATGTTTCCAGCCAAGGTAATATTCATACTCTTCTTCTTCATTTCAAAATCAAATGCAAATTTAAATCGAGTCAACTGTTCTACTCTCATTTGTCCGAATGAACCTCAAAACTGTAAAGCAGTGGACAACTCATGTGTGTGCACTAAACCAATTGGAAGGGAAAAAGAAAAAATTGGCCAATGCTTCTCTCAAATCAAAGTTTCCTTTTATTACCGTGGTAAAACATTTCCCTTGGAACTGGACGGTAACCGTCAAAACGTGGACTACAATACCCTGGCAACTATTCTCTCATCATTTGAAAACGAATCAAGATTTGTTATAAGCTTAACTGATATGTGTAACAACTCATCAACGGGTGTTGTATGGAATATAAGTAATTTTCCTACAATGGACACTTCACACCTGACAATAACTCGTTGTTGTATCAGTGATATTATTGGTGATACTAACAAATGGCTTCCAAAATTGAAAAATTTGTATTTAGATTTTAATTTAATTACTACAATTCCACACTTGCCCAATGTAACCTACTTGTCACTACAAAACAATATCATTGAAAGAATTGAGGAAAATGCTTTGAAAAACTTTAACTTGAGTATTTTAAAACTAAATAATAATATGATATCGATACTTGACCCAAAATCATTTTATCATTTACCAGTTCTAAAGTATTTATTTTTAACGAATAACTCAATTTCCACTATTCCACAATCATTATTCAACAATAATCCTGAGTTAGCTCATCTTGACATTTCCCAAAATTCAATTAATGAACTTCCATACAAACTATTTAAAAATAACACTAATCTAATACATTTTGATATTTCTAACAACAATATTTCCCAGCTTCCAACAGACCTGTTCACTTATACACCAGTAGCACGAATTTTACTTAACAACAACAAACTGACATTTTTACCACTAGAAACTTTCCAGAATTTAACAGGACTGCAATACTTGAATCTAAGTAATAACTCGATATCTAATATCCCAGAATTTTTACTTAAAAAATTAATTTATCTGAAAACATTTGATGTATCTCACAATCAAATTAGAGAAATTCCAAATTCACTTTTCAGTCAAACTATTAGACTCGAAGTTTTAAATTTAAGTAATAACAAACTAACGTCCTTGAAGGAAGATTTCTTTCAAGGTTTGAAGAATTTGCAAACTTTAGATTTACAAAATAATCAAATAACAACATTGAGTAGGAATTCATTTCAAGATTTATCCAATCTCGTGTTACTCAATCTTAAAAATAATAATTTAACTGACTTGCCAAGTGGAATCTTTAAGATTTTCCGTCTAATTAATATTAATCTAAGTTATAATCAATTCACACAACTTCCTCAAATTGGCTGGTCCTTTATCTCCACGGATTTTTCAAATAACAACATCTGCGAATTACATTATCCGTTAACTACGAGAATTTGGACCAGATTTCTTACCCTATCTAATAATTGCATTCAATACTTTACTTCTAACCAGTTTTATGAGGATCGTGTACCTTTACAACAGTTTGTGTGTAATAACTGTTGCATATCTGAGTTCATATCGGAGGCGTTCTTAGATGCAAAACAAGTGAACTTAAGCAACAATAACATTTCGACATTGGATGATGAATTTTATACTGAGTCAAAGTATTGGAATTTCGATCTACTCGATCTCAGTTTCAATCCAATTCAACTGGAGGTTTTACTTAAAATAAGTAGAAACCCTCAGTTAACGAGGAAATTAATTTTCTTTAAAGAAACTTTAATTCAATGTGACTGCACTTTAGTTCCAGTATTGCAAAATTTAGACAAAAAAGCAACCAAAATTGAAGCTGATTGCTGGCATTCGAAATCCTCAAAATTCATTCTAATATTTGAATTAGACAAAGAGAATTTGTTTTGTAATTACTCGAATGGGTGTCCAAAACAATGTCGATGTAGAGTTAAAACATTAGATACAAAAGATTGGATAAATGTTGATTGCAGTAACAGAAATCTAACAACATTTCCTGATTTGAGTAAACTATTGTCATTCACTTATTTGGATTTCAATTTAAAAAATAATTTCATAACTTCACTTCCTCAAATGTTAGTTTGGTCTAAAATCTCCCATTTGAATTTGTCTGATAACAAAATCGAGTCATTACACACGATTCAACAGTTAACAGATTATAATGTGACACTAGATATAAGTGGAAATCCCCTCATTTGTGACTGTCAGTTCAAAGATGTACTTATAAGCGGTTTAATAATTAATGAAAAAAATTTGGAATGTATAGAAAACGAAAAATCGTATAATTTTTTCAGTTATACACAAAATGAATGTTTATCAAATACTTTAATTTACTTGTGGATTATGTTACCAATTGTCTTCATTCTAACTACAATTGGAATTTGTTTAATTTTGTTTTATAAGTATAAGCCAGAAATTTTATATTTTATGTTTTCTCGTGGAATTTGTTTACGTTTTGTAACGGAAGAAGATGTAGACAAAGATTTCGACGCTTTCATTTCGTACGCCAGTCAAGATGAAGATTGGGTAATTACCAACTTAGTTACTCCCCTTGAAAATGGTGTGCCCAAGTACAAATTGTGCGTTCATGGAAGAGATTGGATAGGTGGTGTATTAATAACCGACCAAATCATCATATCCATCAGTGCAAGTAGGAGAACTATTATGGTGTTGACGGACAATTATTTAAAAAGTCAATGGAGTCGAATGGAATTTGATTTCGCCTACCAAGAAACTTTGACTGACCCAACTCATCGTTTAATCGCAGTTTTACCCGGAGGTGTGCCTGATCTCTCAGATATTAGTGAGAAATTCAGAAGGTTTATTCAATTAACCACGTATTTGGAATTTAACAACCCTCACTTCTGGACAAAATTCAAAAGTTCAATGCCAAGGAGAAGTCAAAAAAGAAAAAATGCGGATTCAAAAGGAGCAATTGAAATGCAATCAGTAAATAACTAATGGATTTTGAAAATGTTTTGTCATGTTTAGGTTTTAGAAAAATAAATTTGACCTTCTTTAATCAAATCATATTGAGATTTAACACAAACTTAATTTTTCAAAGACTTAGTTATAAATTTATATAAACATAAGTATATGTGCTTGAAATACATTAATTAACTTCGTCTCATTTCGTTCAAGTACACTTAATTCTTATAAATCAATTCAATCAAGTTGGTCAAAAATGTTGATTGCCCCTTTAGTAAAGTAAACTACTAAATTATCCAAAGAAATCATCAAAAGTTTGAAGGAAATAAATTTTTAAAAAACCTTAAAATAGCTCTTATTTCCCATTAAGAAAACGACTCACAAAAAAACTTGAGATTACCCGGAAGGAAAAAGTTGTTTCTACGAATTTTCATATGATGGCATAAGCTATGGTGACGCACAACAAATTCCGGTTTCCCAAATGTAACCAGGAAAAAAAAAATTCAGAATTATTTTCAAACTCAAAATATTTACAGTCAAGATAGTTTGCCCGCATGAATATAATAACTGTAAAGCAGTGGACGATTTGGGTGAATATTTTACAAGAATTTCAATCACAAAATTAATGTTACTTTAGAAGACATTGGTTTATGTAAGAGAAATGAGAAGAAATTGGATTTTGGTTTTTGTCGGATATAACTATCAAGGTGAGAAACATTGAAGGCTAAATTTTGAGTGGATAAAGAGGCTTTAAAGATGTGTGTGTTGTTGTAGAAATAAAAATACGGATATGCTAATAATAGTCAGAAAATGAGATCAGATAGAAGAATTAATAGGTATATAACAAGTTTATCAGTATAAATATCGGCTGTAATGTTGTCCCTACAAAAAGTTATTTACATTACAACAGACTTTTAAAGTTTTTAAACAGGTGACGTTATGACAGCTGCGTTATGTCGTCATCTGACGTCACAAAAGTCAAAGATATATTTTTCGGAGTGATGATACTTCAACTATTTTCATGGTCCAATCAACTCTTTTCAAAGTCACTAATAAAACTACACCCTTCCGGCTTTCTTACAAGGAAACACTCTTTCTAAGAATTATGATGTAACAATTTAAGGAAGTGACGTAAGAAAGGAAAATTGGAGCACAATTATATGTAAATCCTTCTTTTTTCATTTCTCAGACCTTGGAAGTGGAGTAGGAAGCAACATTAGAAAAACGTTGAGTGACATTTACCATTTTAAGTTATAGTAATGAAAATTACTTATTGGACTACTTTCATTTTCTTGTGCTTCATACACAAATCAAATTCAAATGAAACCAAATGTTCAAAACTCATCAACCCAAACGATGACAAAGTGTGTACCAATTTGGATAAGTTTTGCACATGTAGTGTTGCTGCCACAAGTTATGAGGCGAATAGAAAAATTGGTGACTGTGTCCTACAAAACCCTCAAGTTTCCTTCTCTATTTGGTTATTGGTAAACTTCCAAGGAGAAGAATGGCAATGGCAACTTAAAGCGAGTGAAGGCAATTTAGACCACACTTCTTTACACTACTTTCTTCCCTGTTTTCAAGACAAACGGAGTATTGCAATAACCGGTACGTGTGCAACCGAAACAAGTGTAGCGTGGAACATCACCTACTTCTCTACAATGAACACGGTGGCATTACAATTGACCAACTCTTGTGTTACTAATATAATTGGTGATATGAACCAATGGCTTCCACAACTGGACGTACTAATATTGGATAATAACGCAATGACTGCAATCCCATTTAATGGTAATTCTACTCACAAATTAACACACTTGTCACTAATGAATAATTTCATCAAAAACGTCCATTCACATCATTTTCAACACTTGCAATCTTTGACCAGATTACAACTCATGTTCAACGCCATATCAAAGCCAGATGCAGACTCATTTATCCATTTGCTCTCACTTAGGTTTCTGTATCTTGGGAGCAATCCAATTTCTGTTATACCAGAAACAATATTCACCAATAATATCGAATTACGATATGTCGATATATCGAATACATCTATCTCGTATTTGCCACCTCTACTCTTTCAAAATAACCGCAAAATAAAAACTCTTAACGTATCAAACAATTACATTTCCCAATTACCCAATGATTTCTTTAAATATACAACTCAAATTGAATATTTATGGTGTCAATCTAACAAATTGTCATCTATACCACAAGACGTGTTTCACAATTTAACTAATTTAACTTCCTTAAATCTAAGCATTAACTTAATATCTGACATCCCTGAATTTTTACTGGTAAATGCAAAACGTCTTTTACAATTTGATTTGTCTCGCAACCAAATTGGGCGAATTCAAGCTTCACTATTCACAAACAATTCCGAGTTAACTATTTTAAATTTGAGTAGTAACAAATTAAGTTCATTACCCGAAAATTTATTTTTAAATTTGCGTAAACTCCATGAATTGTACTTGCAAAACAATCAACTAACAGAATTATCGAGTCATTTATTCACTGGTTTAAATCGACTCGGAATACTCAATTTGGAAAATAATCGATTGAAAGACATGCCAAGGTTTGAATCCGGTAGTATTTTTTTAATGAACATCAATTTAAGAAACAACTTATTTACGCAAATTCCTGACGTCGATTACTACGACGAATACAGTCGATCTATTGATTTATCAAGTAATAATATTTCAACATTTATTTATCCATTGAATCAGCCAATTCTTGCTGCCAGATTCGTTAACCTTTCGAGTAATTGCTTTCAACATTTTTCACTTCATCCTCTAGCAATAACTTTCCCTTACCAAATATACGAGTTTACATGCAATAATTGCTGTTTGTCTCAATTCGTGTAAAAAGTTTTGTTGGGTTCAAAACACGTCATTCTAAATTATAATAATATTTCTGTATTTGATTATGAGTTTTATAAAGTTGATTGGGAGTTCGAGTCACTCGATTTGAGTTATAATCCAATTGAACTAGAGGTGTTACTCAGAATAAGCGAAAATTCCAAACTAATGATGGACAAAGTGTATAAATTTAAAGAAACTGCGCTTAAATGTGACTGTACTGTAATTCCGTTATTAGAGAATCTGCAAGGGAGAGATGTTAATATTGAAGCTGATTGCTGGGATTCAAAATCATCAAAATTCATTTCAATACACGAATTAGAAAAGGACAATTTGTTTTGTGATTATTCAATTGGGTGTCCAAAAGAGTGTCAATGTCGTGTCAAAACATTAAATCATCCAAATTGGATAAATGTTGATTGCAGTGAGCAAAATCTAACTACATTCCCTAATATTAGTCAACTTTCATTTCCTTATTTGAATCTGAACCTCAAAAATAACTCAATCATTTCACTCCCACCAAAGTCACACCCAGTATGGTCTAATCTCACTCATTTGGACTTGTCCTACAATCAACTCCAGCATCTAACAATTCAAGATTTAGGTTTTAATATAACATTTAATTTAATTGGAAATCCCCTTATTTGTGACTGTCAAATGAAAGATTTGCTAACAAGTGGTTTCATTATTAATGAGAAAAATTTAAAATGTCAAACAAATGGAAAAGAGAAAAACTTTTCCCAATTCACTGTAAACGAATGTTTCCCTCACTATTCAATTTATTATGCAATTTTTTTGCCCATCATTCTCGTTGTATCAACACTTGGAGTTTGTTTAACATTGTTTTATAAATACAAACCAGAAATTTTCTATTTTATGTTCTCAACAGGAATTTGTTTACGTTTTGTAACTGAACAGGATATTGACAAAGAGTTCGATGCTTTTATATCTTACGCGAATCAAGATGAGAAATGGATGAATGATCATTTAGTGATTCCGCTTGAGACAGGTGTACCCAAATATAAATTGTGTCTTCATGGTAGAGATTGGTTAGGAGGTGAATTAATAACCGACCAAATAATAAGATCAATATCTACAAGTAGGAGGACTATTATAGTGTTGACTGACAATTTTTTAAAAAGTCAATGGAGTCGAATGGAATTTGATTTCGCCTATCAACAAACTCTGACTGATCCAACTCATCGCTTGATCGCAGTTTTACCCGATGGTGTTCCAGATTTATCAAATATTGATGAAGAATTCAAAAGATTTATTCAATTGACAACTTACTTAGATATGAATAAACCTTACTTTTGGACCAAACTGAAAAGTTCAATGCCAAGAAGAGCTCAAATGAAAACCAAAAAGAAAATAAATGACATCAATTTGCAAGTCCTGACCTGAAGTAACCAATAAAATTACTGTAAATCATATCTGAGTAATAAAAAGTTGATTTTCTAACATTTTATTTACGTCTTACTTAAGGTAATAATCTTAGTTTTGCAGTATTCAAGTAGCGACTTGAGAAATATTGACAACTCACATAAGAGGCTGTAACTAAAAGCTGGAGTACATTCTCTTAAGATTTCAATTTTCAAATTACAATTTTTATGAAAAGCTTTAAAGATAGTATCTACATATAAAGAGCAAAACAGTTTCTGAAAATTTGTGCTTCCTTCAGCAACGATTGTAATCATAAGACCGGATATTTAGAAAAAAGTGTGAATTTCAAGGGTTATGCATAAACTTCCACAAAAAATTGAAAGCCCCGACCCTTATTCTTTCCCCGGGAATTCGGAGAAATTTTTTCCTGGGAAACGGTTCTGGGATTCAATCAATATCTCAATCCACTTGTAAGCAAGTTTGGGTAAATATGAATTTTTTTTTTACTCGTGTATGTTTCATAACACGCACTGCCTCCTCAACGAATATATTTGAACAAAAACTTGTTCTCACAACTAACAAAAAATTCCATTGAGGTCAGTGTTACAATCGGAAGTTGATAAGGTCAATTTTCTTGTCCCTTTTATTTTTGGTATCAACTCTACAATGTTCATATCACAAGTTTCATCTTATTTCTAATTACTCAGTTGGTTTTCTTTCAACGTGAGTACATCCAGTTCTTTTTAAAAAATGAAAGAGGAAAAGGGTTTCTCGGAGAATCATATCCTCTAACAAAATTCCTGATTGTAAGAAGGAGAGTTTAGAAAAAAGTGTGAAGCAGACAACATTTCTATTGGTAAGACAAAAAAATTCCATAAAGTTCTATCACTAAAGTCAAATCTCACGTGAAATTTTAGGACCCATCAAACCGTGTTTAACGAGGAAATCTTTTGGCACAGAGATTAATGTTTTGTGAAAATATTCTATCCCTCATACGATAGTATAAGAACAGATGAAAAATCAGCGTTGTAAGTTAAGAAAACTCAGTGTCTTTTGATCAAGATCACATTCTGCGATGACTTTTGTCATGGAAAGGAAGAAAAAAAATCAGACTTTAAACTTATGTTCTTAAAATGCAACAGGGTCAGGTTTTTTTTTTTTTTTTTTTTTTTTTTAAATATTTTATTTTATAAAACCAGTCATTTAAGTCCAACTTTGGATGAATTTGAAACATATTTCAGTTTCTTAACTTTCACTGACTCTTCAATTTGCCTACTCGAACAACTCGTTATCATAATTAAGAAGGAACTTGGTAGTGCCTCACATTTTCAACATGGCGACACTTTTACTTTTATTATTCATTCTTCACCAGTTAAACTCGACGAAGGCAATAAATTGCTCGTCTATAGTGTGTGGTAACCGTCACCACGATTGCGCCATAGTGGATACATTTTGTGTGTGCAAGACCTCAACAAATGTTCAGTGCCCAACTTTCAGTTCTAAACCAGTCGAAATTTACTACGAGGAAAACACGGCATATTTATCGTTCTGGGGCCACGAAGACGATGGTGAAGTGTCAAATTTTAAACCTTTGTTCTCGTTGGCAGAACATCTAAGAACAATAAGGTTGAGGATAGTAGGTTTTTGCAAGGTCTCTGAATGGGAAGAGTATTCGAAATATGAAAAACAAGAAGAAACACAAATGCTGGATGTATCGAATATTATTACCAGTAAGTTGACTAAGAAATTAGAAATAACTTTCTCTTGTTTAACTGACATAATCGGTCAAGTGGATAAGTGGATGCCACAGGTTAATGTACTATACTTAAACAACAATAAGTTCAAAAGGGTTCCACAAGGAATTCGTGGAATGAAGAGTTTGACTGAACTAGTTCTTCGCAAGAATTTAATCACTGAAGTACACCGAGATGACTTTCAAGATTTTTCAAATTTGCTTGACCTCGGACTTGCTCAAAATTTCATCACAACTTTACCCGAAGATCTTCTATATGACATGACCAACTTGGAAAAAGTTTATTTTGCGATAAATTCAATTTCTGAAATCCCGGAATTGCTACTCATAAACAATATTTACTTGAAAGAAGAAGAAGAAGAAGAAAAATAAGGCTTTACTTGAAAGAATTCAGCATTAGAGACAACAATATTTCTACAATACCCGGTGGATTGTTTAAATACAACCGATTTTTGACACATATTTACTTAGATAAGAATAAATTGAAATTTTTGCATGAAAATCTTTTGCAAAAAAACCCTCGACTTTAATTTTTGTCACTGAATGAAAACCAGCTTTCAACAATTGCACCAACATTTTTCGCAGCTCCAATTAAGATATATGCCGATTTAAGTAACAATTTCTTTTCTAAATATCCTCCATTTGAACTGGGTCAGTCCAAATTATATGAATTTAATTTCACAAATAATAAATTTCAAGTATTAGACACACCACTAATTAAAAATATCCAAGGAGCTGATAAACTTGATCTGTCACAAAATTGTATTAAAAGTGTAAAAGAGGATGTAAATGAAACTTTTCAGGGAAATATTATTTTATTTATATTTATGTGTAATAATTGTTGTTTGTCTGAATTCAGGTCCAAAGTTTTGTTGCGTTCAAAACACGTCATTTTAAATTATAATAATATTTCAGTATTAGATGATGAGTTTTATAAAGTTGATTGGAAGTTCGAGTCACTCGATTTGAGTTATAATCCAATTGAATTACAAGTGTTACTCAGAATAAGTGAAAATCCTCAATTAATGTTAAATAAGTCTTACAAATTTAAAGAAACTTCGCTTAAATGCGACTGTACTATAATTCCCTTATTAGAGAATCTGCAAGGAAGTAATTCAAATATCTCAGCTGATTGCTGGGATTCAAAATCATCAAAATTCATTTTAATACACGAATTAGAAAAGGACAATTTGTTTTGTGATTATTCGATTGGGTATCCAAAAGAGTGTCAATGTCGTGTCAAGACATTAAATGAACCAAATTGGATAAATGTTAATTGTACTAAGAAAAACCTAACTACATTTCCAAATATTAGTCAACTTTCATTTCCCTATTTGAGTTTGAACATGAAAAATAATTCAATCACTTCACTCCCACCAAAATCACACCCAGTGTGGTCTAAACTTACTCACTTAGACTTGTCCTACAATCAACTCCACCATTTACCAATTCAAAATTATTTAAGCTTTAATATAACATTTAATTTCACCGAGAATCCCCTCATTTGTGATTGTCAAGAGAAAGATGCGTTAATAAGTGGTTTCATTACTAATGAGAAAAATTTAAACTGTCAAAGAAATGGTCAAGAGAGAAACTTTTTACAATTTACTGTAAGTGAATGTTTCCCTGACTATCCCATGTATTTGACAATTTTTTTGCCAATTATTTTTATTGTAACAATATTTGGAATAAGTTTAGCATTATTTTATAAGTATAAGCCAGAAATATTGTACTTTATGTTCTCAAGAGCAATTTGTTTGTATTTTGTAACCGAAAATGAAGTTGGCAAGGACAAAGTATTCGATGCATTCGTTTCTTACGCGAGTCAAGATGAAGAATGGGCAAATAAGGAATTAGTCATTCCCCTTGAAAAGGATATAACCAAATACAGATTGTGTGTTCACGGAAGAGATTGGATAGGGGGTGTTTTAATAACTGACCAAATCATTAAATCAATCAGTGCAAGTAGAAGAACTATTATGGTGTTGACTGGGAATTATTTGAAGAGTCAATGGAGTCGAATGGAATTTGATTTCGCCTATCAACAAACTCTGACTGATCCAACTCATCGCTTGATCGCAGTTTTACCCGGTGGTGTACCCGATTTGTCAAATATTGATGAAGAATTCAGGAGATTCATTCAATTGACTACATATTTGGAATTTAAGAAACCTCATTTCTGGACCAAACTCAAAAGTTCAATGCCAAGGACAAGACGAGTGAATAACAAAACAAACATTAACTCGGAAGTTAATATTGAAATGAAACAGACCAGTAGCCCAAGGTAGTAATTGGTTAATCCGACTTAACATTTTTATAAATGCTGTGTACCAATTATTGAAGAAAAATAAACTTGATAGGCAAGAATGGTCATTTTACCAAGTGCAATCAGACTCCTTTAATCTTGGTGTTGTCAGATTAGATTTTACAAAAAAAGAGCAGCCATTTTCTACTTTTAATTATAATACAACACAAGAGAGGTATTCAAAACTAATTTCTTAAGAAATTAATCAATTTCCATTTGTTCATTGTAGCAAGTTATCTCACCAAAATGAAATCAGATGTCAGTCTGCAAACATGTGTATAGAATTTTTAATAATGTTTATATCACAAGTTTCATCTTTCCCAATTTCTAATTATTCAGTTGCTTTTCCTTCAACGTTGAGTACACCCAGTTCTTTTTAAAAAATGAAGGGGGAAAAGAGTTTTTCGGAATTTAAACTTCCTCTAACTAAATTCCTGATAGAGAAAAATCTGAGATGACCTTTGTTATGAAAGTGAAAAAAAATCTGAATTTGAAATTATGATCTTGAAATGCAACAGGATCAAGTTGTTTTCCTCAAACCAGTTACGCATGTGCAACTTGGGATGAATTTGAATTTTTCTACTTGACAAAATTATTCCTGATCATAGCTCATGAAATGTCTTGATAAATTTGTTTATTAATCACTAACTTGTTCGGGATAACACCATAACATTAGCCATATAAGGATTATGCTGAAATCCCTGGCCACCCAGCATCAACAGAAACTCTAACTTTACCCTTTCCGAAACAATTTTGGTTCATACTCGAAGCCCGAGGCCAAAAAAAAATTAATATTCAATTCGTGCAAGGGCAAGGACAGCTCAGACGCAGAGGAAAATGACTGGATAGCAGCCAAAACGTCCAGAGACTTAGTGAATTGTAACATTCAAGTCCATACGGTCCTCTAAAACTCGTATTAACACGATATTACACGAATGACCGATGTTTTTGTAACATATTTCAGTTTCATGTAACTTTCACTGACTCTTGAACAACTCGTTAGCATAATTGAGAAGGAACTTGTCACACTTCGAAGATGGCGACACTTTTACTTTTATTATTAATTCTTCACCAGTTAAACTCGACAAAGGCAACAAATTGCTCGTCAATTGTGTGCAGTAACCGTCACCACGATTGCTCCATAGTGGATAGATTTTGTGTGTGCGCGAGCTCAACAAATGTTCAGTGCCCAACTTTCAGTTCTAAACCAGTCGAAATTTACTACGAGGAAAACACGGCATATTTATCGTTCTGGGGCCACAAAGATGATGGTGTAGTGTCTAATTTTAAACCGTTGTTCTCGTTGGCCGAACATCTAAAAACAATACGGTTAAGGATAGTAAGTTTTTGCAAGGACACTGAATGGGAAGAGTATTCGAAATATGAAAAACAAGAAAAAACACAAGTGCTGGATGTATCGAATATTATTACCAGTAAGTTAACCAAGAAATTAGAAATAAGTCACTCTTGTTTAACTTACATAATTGGTCAAGTGGACGAGTGGATGCCACAGGTTAACGTACTAAACATAAACAACAATAAGTTCAAAAGGGTCCCACAAGGAATTCGTGGAATGAAGAGCCTGACTGACTTAATTCTTCGCAAGAATTTGATCACTGAAGTCCACCGAGATGACATTAAAAATTTTTCAAATTTGCTTGAACTTGGACTTGCTGAAAATTTCATCACAACTTTACCCGAAGATCTTCTGTATGACTTGACTGCCTTGGAAAACGTACATTTTCATCGAAACTCAATCTCTGAAATTCCAGAATTGCTACTCATAAACAATGCTTATTTGAAAGAATTTAGTATTAGTTATAACAATATTTCTGTAATACCCGGGGGATTGTTTAAAAACAACCGATATTTGAAACAAGTTTACTTAATGAATAACAAATTAAGATTTTTGCCGAGTGAGCTTCTGGAAAACAACCCTGCACTTGAAGCATTATGGGTGAGCAACAACCAATTGACAGCGATTCCATTCACATTTTTCGCAACTCTTCATAAGATAAATGTGGATTTAAGTAACAATTTGTTTTCTAACCTTCCTCAACTTAAACTCGACCAATCCAAATCTTATTCATTTAATTTTCAAAATAATAAATTTCAAGTATTGGATACATCGTTAATAAAAAATATCCCAAGAGCTGATCAACTTGATTTATCACAAAATTGTATTAAAGATATAAAAAAGGACGTTAATGCAACCGACCAGGGTGAAATTACTAAATTTATATGTAATAATTGTTGTTTGATCGACATTGAGACATCAATATTTAAAGGTGTGTCAAATTTGGATTTAAGTAATAACAAAATTGATCACATTCCTTCAGAAATGTTCGACGATTTTAAATTGTTTAAACAACTCGATCTTAGAGACAACCCAATTAAGACTAACGAGTTCTTAAAATTCTTACAAAAACCAGAATCAATTCCAACAGAAATTTTCTCGTCTATAAGTTGTGACTGCCAACTTTTTCCATATATTCGAGTCATTAAATCCATTTCTTCTAAAATTTCGGAAGTTAAGTGTAAAAACCCAGCAAATATATCGAACAAATCTCTAAAAGATGTGTTGGAAGATGAAATGTTGTGCGAATATCAAAGTAACTGCCCGCACAATTGTAAATGTTTTGTTCAAAATATGGATTGCCCTCCCACTGTTTTCGTCAAATGTGCGGGAAAAGCAGGAAACTTTACAATTACTAATCAACGTTGCAAACTGTAAATTGAGCCACATAAAATCCTACGACTTTTACTTTGTCATTTTCCTAATGTGTGGGGGGATGTAATGTTTGTTTGGTGTTTTCATTCGTTAATCCATTTCTATAAAATAAACTAAACGAATAAAAATTTACAACAGGTCCTACTTGATCGTGTCGGTATTTTTTGTACTTTGTATTAACATCTTCCGGAGTGTATGTACGTTTGAATGAAATATTAAAATATAAAAAATTTACCTGCTGAAATCAATCGAGGAACTTCTTAGCTAATAATACTCAAAATAACTTGTCGGTATCGTTTGAGAGATGAATGACCTCAACCCCTTGTAGTGGGTGCACGATTCTCCCCACATTAAGTGCGGTAGGGTCCCACACCTACGGACAAATTGGCAAAGGTAACCAGCGTAGTGTGTTTTTTACCCTCTTACTCACTCTGATAAAGCTATTTGCTAGTAAACATCGTCTCTCACTTCATTCTTTAAACTGATAATGTTTTGCTTGGCAAAATGAACCAACATTTTCACATTGCTTACAACGTCCATGTCGTAGACAACAAGATAGCTCTGTATTGAAAACTGCGGGACAAACCGTAGAAAGTGTGATAATGAATGAAGTGTAACCCTTTCACAAAACCCAGGTGCATTCGAATATTAAAATGAACTGCAGCTTAGGTGAGTTTCACAACATGTGACATCAAAGGTGTAAAACTCGCATAAGCTACAGTTCATCTTAATATTTAAGCGCAGCTAGTGTTTCCAAAATAGAAAATTATCTCCTCATCTAATATTGCCTAATTTAGCTAATAATTTTACTTGATTAGACTATCAATTAAATTATCCAATTAAAAACTACAGCGGTTAAGTAATTCACTACTTCCCCTACAAGTGGCGCAGCTTCACCTTAATTAATTTATGTAGGGTCACTTTAGTTTGAACACTATTTTTCTGTTGTACTTCCTTTCTTATACTCGGGTTGATCATAAATATGCACGTGAATTTTTTAAAATAAAAATGTACTCACAGGTTTGCTGTTGCCATTTTCTTATCGGATTTTCAAGGTGTTTGTAGTCGTTCCAGCAAGTTGGAATAAAATGGCCAACGTCAATGAAATCTTATTATCTTGATTGAATTTTTCTTCATCATCTGTTTTAAAGATGATTGAAAATTATCAGAATTCAAGAGTTTTATTTATAGGGTAATTTACTTATACCTTCAGCACACCGTTGTTACCTCAGCGCTAAGCTGGAGATTCAAACTAATTTATCTCATCAGCGGCTAAATTTCTTTTAAAAGAAACATCATTTCAGCTTTATACACTTGACTTTTTAATCGTTTTCTTACTTTAATTTAAACGCAATCTGATATAAGCAACTCCAACACCGGGCCAATTGTCGAAGTCGGGCGGAAAAGGAAATTACGAAAGCGTCATTGTTATCGTTTCTTTTCACTATGAATCACTAGAGGGCGTTTCTTTCCAGGTGTACACACCGTGGCTGAGAGCTGTATGAAAGATAATAAAAAAAAATTAGTCGCTTTGGTTTATAAAAATTCTCACTCATTTAGACTTTCTTACAATCAACTTCAGCATTTACCAATTCAAAATTATTTAGGTTTTAATATAACATTTAATTTAAATGGGAATCCCCTCATATGTGACTGTCAAATGAAAGATGAGTTAATAAGTGGTTTCATTAGTAGTGAGAAAAATTAATTTGAATTTTTCTACTTAACAAAATTATTCCTGATCATTGTTCATGAAAATTTTAGGTAAATTTGTTTATTAATCACTAATTTGTTCGGGATAAGACCATAAGATTAGCCATATAAGGAATATGCTGAATTACCTGGCCAGCCAGCATCAACAGGAACCCTAACCTTATCCCTTCCTGAAACAATTTTGGTTCATACTTCAAGCCCGAGGCCAAAAAGAAATGAATATTTACTTCGTGCAAGGGGGCAAGGACAGCTCACATGCAGAAGAAAGTGACTGGATAGTAGCCAAAACGTCCAGAGGCTTAGTGAATTGTAACATACAAGTTCATCATACGGTCCTCTAAAACTTGTGAACACGATATTACACGAATGAACGATGTCTTTGAAACATTTCCGTTTCGTATAACTTTCACTGACTCTTCAATCCGCCTACTTGAACAACTCGTTAGCATAATTGAGAAGGATCTTTGTCGTGCCTCGCATTTTAAAGATGGCAACACTTTTACTTTTATTATTCATTCTTCACCAGTTAATGAACTCGACAAAAGCAACAAATTGCTTGTCAATTGTGTGCGGTAACCGTCACCACGATTGCGCCATAGTGGATACATTTTGTGTGTGCGCGAGCTCAACAAATGTTCAGTGCCCAACTTTCAGTTCTAAACCAGTCGAAATTTACTATGACGAAAACGTCGCATATTTAGCGTTCGGGGGTCACGAAGACGATGGTGTAGTGTCAAATTTTAAACCGTTGTTCTCGTTGGCAGAACATCTAAGAACAATAACCTTGAGGATAGTAAGTTTTTGCAAGGACACTGAATGGGAAGAGTATTCGAAATATGAAAAACAAGAAAAAACACAAGTGCTGGATGTGTCGGATATTGCTAACAGTAAGTTGACCAAAAAATTAACAATAACGTTCTCTTGTTTGACTGACATAACTGGTCAAGTGGACGAATGGATGCCACAGGTTAACGTACTATACTTAAACAACAATAAATTCAAAAAAGTTCCACAAGGAATTCGTAAGATGAAGAGCCTGACTGTCTTATCTCTTCAAAATAACTTGATAACTGAAATATATCGAGATGACTTTAAAGAATTTTCAAATTTGCTCGAACTTGGATTTCGTAATAATTTCATCACAACTTTGCCTGAGGATCTTCTGTATGACCTGACAGCCTTGGAAAAAGTAGATTTTTATCAAAACTCAATCTTTGAAATCCCAGAATTGCTACTCACAAACAACGCTTATTTGAAACTATTCGCCTTTGGTGACAACAGACTTTCTACAATACCCGGTGGATTGTTTAAATATAACCCATTCTTAACAGAGATCTCCTTAAATGATAACAGTTTAAAATTTTTGCCGGAAGAGCTTCTTCAAAACAACCCTGCACTTGAAAAATTATTCCTACACAACAACCAACTGACAACGCTTCCACCAACTTTTTTCGCAACTCTTCATAAGATATATGTCCAAATAAGTAACAATTTGTTTTCTAATCTTCCTCTCCTCAAACTCGACCAGACCAAATCTTATTCATTTAATTTTACAAATAATAAAATTCAAGTATTGGATACATCGTTAATAAAAAATATCCCAAGAGCTGGTATACTACCACTGGTTGTAGATTTATCACAAAATTGTATTAAAGATATAAAAAACGATGTTATTGCAACCGACCAGGGTAAAATCATTGAATTTATATGCAATAATTGTTGTTTATCTGAATTCAGGTTCAAAGATTTGTTCCGTTCAACCCGCGTTATTCTAAATTATAATAATATTTCTGTATTAGATGATGAGTTCTATAAAGTAGATTGGAATTTCCAGTTTCTCGATTTCAGTTATAATCCAATTGAATTACAAGTGTTGCTCAGAATAAGTGAAAACCCTCTATTAATGTTAATTAAGTCTTATAAATTTAAAGAAACTTCACTTAAATGTGACTGTAGTGTAATTCCGTTATTGCAGAATTTACAAGGGAGACATTTTAATATTGAAGCTGATTGCTGGGATTCAAAATCATCAAAATTCATTTCAATACACGAATTAGAAAAGGACAATTTGGTTTGTGATTATTCAATTGGGTGTCCAAAAGAGTGTCAATGTCGTGTCAAAACATTAAATTGGATAAATGTTGATTGTAGTGAGCAAAATCTAACCACATTCCCTAATTTTAGTCAACTTTCACTTCGTTATTTGAGTTTGAACATGAAAAATAATTCAATCACTTCACTCCCACTAAAAACACAGCCAGTTTGGTCTCAACTCACTCATTTAGACTTGTCCTACAATCAACTCCAGTATTTACCAATTCAAGATTATTTAGGTTTTAATATAACATTTGATATAAAGGGAAATCCCCTCATTTGTGACTGTCAATTGAAAGATGTGTTAATAAGTGGTTTCATTACAAATGAGAAAAACTTAATCTGTCAAAAAAATGGTAAAGTTATAAACTTTTTCCAATTCACTGTAACTGAATGTTTCCCTGACAATCCAAAGTACTTGGCTATTTTATTGCCGATTTTTGTTATTGCAACAATATTGGGAATATGTTTAGCATTGTTCTTTAATTACAAACCCGAAATTTTGTATCTTCTCTTTTCAAGAGGAATTTGTTTACGTTTTGTAACCGAAAATGAAGTAGGCAAGGACAAAATATTCGATGCATTTGTTTCTTACGCGAGTCAAGATGAAGAATGGGTAAACACTGAATTAGTCATTCCCCTTGAAACTGAAGCACCCAAATACAAATTGTGCGTTCATGGAAGAGATTGGGTAGGAGGTGAATTAATAACTGACCAGATAATTAAATCAATCAGTACAAGTAGAAGAACTATTATGGTATTGACTGAGAATTATTTGAAGAGTCAATGGAGTCGAATGGAATTTGATTTCGCCTATCAACAAACTCTGACTGATCCAACTCATCGTTTGATCGCAGTTTTACCCGGCGGTGTACCCGATTTATCAAATATTGGTGAAGAATTCAGAAGATTCATTCGATTGACTACGTATTTGGAATTTAACAAACCTCACTTTTGGACCAAACTCAAAAGTTCAATGCCAAGGAGAAGAAGTGTGATTGACAAAACAAATACAAACTCGGAAGTGAACATTGAAATGAAACAGATAATAACCCAAAGTATTAACTGAAACGAAAGAAATAAAATACTAATGTTTTATATATTTTGTAATTATCGTGTAGCAACCAATTGAAAAATATTCAACTAAAATTAAATAAAAAAAATTAAAATTCGACGTAACAGTCTCTTGTAACTTCGGTCTTTCAACGTTACGTGAGTACACCAGTTGTTTTTAAAAATGAAAGGGGACAACAGTTTCTCAGAATTTGAACTTCCTCGAACAAATTTCCTGATTGTAAGACGCAGAATATTTCTATTGCTAAAACAAAAAATTTCTATAAAGCCTATCATTAGAATCAAATCTCACGTGACATCTTAGGACCATCAAAATGTGCTTAACGAGGAAATCTTTGGCAAACATAAAAAGAGACTTATGGTGTGATATTTTGTGTAAATATTGTACATACTGTACGTAAGAACAGATGAAAAAATAATCAGCGTTTTAAAGTTAAGAAAACATATTCTTGCGATGAAGATCGCCTCTGAGATGACTTTTGTTATGCAAGTGAAGAAAAAGAAATCAAGTACAGGGTTTTTTTTTTTTTTTTTTTTTTTTTTTTTTTTAATTTTTTTTTTTCAAAAAATTTATACGGGTGAAACTTTGGGTTAATTTGAATTTTTATATTTTGACGAAATTATTCCTGATCACTGCTCAAGAAAATCCTAGGTAAACTTGTTTATTAATCACTAATTTGTTCAGGATAAGACCATTAGCCATATAAAAAATATGCTGAAATCCCTGGCCAGCCAGCATCAACAGGAACTCTAACTTTACCCTTTCCCGAAACAATTTTGGTTCATACGCAAAGCCCGAGGCCATAAAAAAATGAATATTTACTTCGTGCAAGGGCAAGGACTGCTCAGATGCAGAAGAAAGTGACTGGATAGCAGCCAAAATGTCCAGAGGCTTAGTGAATTGTAACATACAAGTTTATACGGTCCTCTCAAACTTGTGTTAAATGAACGATGTCTTTAAAACATATTTCAGTTTCATAACTTTCACTGACTCTTCAATCCGCCTACTCGAAAGACTCGCTAGTATAATTGAGAAGGAACTTGGTCGTGCCTCGCATTTTGAAGATGGCGACACTTTTACTTTTATTATTCATTCTTCATCAGTTAAACTCGACAAAAGCAACAAATTGCTCGTCAATTGTGTGCAGTAACCGTCACCACGATTGCGCCATAGTGGATGGTTTTTGTGTGTGCACCAATGCAAAATATGTTCAGTGCCCAACTTTAAGTTCTAAACCAGTCGAAATTTACTATGAGGAAAACATGGCATCCTTATTGTTCTGGGGTCACAAAAACTTTGGTGTAGTGTCTAATTTTAAACCGTTGTTCTCGTTGGCAGAACATCTAAGAACAATAAGATTGAGGATAGCAAGTTTTTGCAAGGACACTGAATGGGAAGAGTATTCGACATATCAAAAACAAGAAGAAACACAAGTGCTGGATGTATCGAATATTATTAGCAGTAAGTTGACCAAGGAATTAGGAATACCGGGCTCTTGTTTAACTGACATAATTGGTCAAATGGACGAGTGGATGCCACAGGTTAATGTACTATACTTAAACAACAATAAGTTCAAAAGGGTCCCACAAGGAATTCGTGGAATGAAGAGCCTGACTGAATTAGTATTCCGCAAGAATTTGATTACTGAAGTACACCGAGATGACTTTAAAGATTTTTCGAATTTGCTCGAACTTGTACTAACTCAAAATTTCATCACAACTTTACCCGAAGATCTCCTATATGACATGACCAACTTAGAAAAAGTCTATTTTGCGATAAACTCAATTTCTGAAATCCCGGAACTGCTACTCATAAACAATGTTTATTTGAAACTATTCAGCGTTAGTGTCAACAATATTTCTATAATACCCGGTAAATTGTTTAAAGACAACCGATTCTTGACACATATTTTCTTAGATCATAACAAATTAAAATTTTTACCGGAAGACCTTCTGCAAAACAACGCTGCGCTTGAAATATTATGGCTGCAGAACAACCAACTCACAACTATTCCACCCACATGTTTCGCAACTCTTTATAAGATAAATGTCGATTTAAGTAACAATTTGTTTTCTAAGCTTCCTCAACTTAAACTGGACCAATCTCCATTTTTAACGTTTAATTTTACAAATAATGAATTTAAAGTACTGGATACATCACTAATAAAAAATATTCCAAGAGCTGATAAACTTGATTTGTCACAAAATTGTATGGAAGGTATAAAAGAGGATGTTAATGCAAATGAAACTCTTCCGGATGAATTTACTGAATTTATATGCAGTAATTGTTGTTTGTCTGAATTCAAGTCCAGAGTTGTGTTGGGTTCAAAGCGCGTTTTTCTACATTATAATAATATTTCTGTATTAGATGACGAGTTTTATAAAGTTGATTGGGATTTCCAGTCACTTGATTTGAGTTATAATCCAATTGACTTAAAAGTGTTACTCAGAATAAGTGAAAATCCTCAATTAATGTTAAATAAGTCTTATAAATTTAAAGAAACTTCGCTTAAATGTGACTGCACTCTAATTCCGTTATTAGAGAATTTGCAAGGAAGAGATTTTAATATCTCAGCTGATTGCTGGGATTCAAAATCATCAAAATTCATTTCAATACACGAATTACAAAATGAAAATTTATTTTGTGATTATTCAATTGGGTGTCCAAAAGAGTGTCAATGTCGTGTCAGGACATTATATCAACCAAATTGGGTAAATGTTGATTGCAGTGAACAAAATCTAACTACATTTCCAAATATTAGTCAACTTTCATTCTTTTATTTGAGTTTGAACATGAAATATAATTTAATCATTTCACTCCCACCAAAATCCCACCCAGTGTGGTCTAAACTTACTCACTTAGACTTGTCCTACAATCAACTCCGGCACTTACCAATTCAAGATTTAGGTTTTAATTTAACATTTAATTTCAATGGGAATCCCCTCATTTGTGATTGTCAAATGAAAGATGCGTTAATAAGTGGTTTCATTACTAATGAAAAAAAATTAAACTGTCAAAAAAATGGTAATGTTATAAACTATTTCCAATTCACTGTAAATGAATGTTTCCCTGACAATCCAAAATACTTGGCAATTTTATTGCCGATATTTGTTATTGTAACAATATTTATAATATGTTTAGCATTGTTCTTTAATTACAAACCCGAAATTTTGTATTTTCTCTTTTCAAGAGGAATTTGTTTACGTTTTGTAACCGAAAATGAAGTTGGCAAGGACAAAATATTCGATGCATTTGTTTCTTACGCGAGTCAAGATGAAGGATGGGTAAACACTGAATTAGTCATTCCCCT
>JAQGAS010000797.1:0-33616 GCA_034686365.1 Pachymerium ferrugineum | reverse complement strand
AATTGAAGACCAGAAATTCCTTTGTTTAGACAAGAGTTTTAAAAAATGTTTTGACAAAAAAAAATATTATCTCAACATCAACAAAGAATCCTTGCCACACGTTTTACAGCATTTGATAGTGATACGAGTGCCTCACTTAAGAGCAATAAATGCCAAAAGAAATATTTCTGTTTTTTTTTTTGAGTGAGACAACAACAGAAAAAAGGGGGGAGAAAAGAAACTGTGTCTGTAGAATTCTCTTATCCAAAAAAAAAAAAAAAAAAACATCAAAAAATTTCAGAAAAAAAAACTTTGAAAACTTTATTTCAAACTTTTAACCGGATGTTTTTAACCCTTTACTAAAAACTAACCCCAGTATTTATCGAAAAATCCATCCATAAATCCGTCGCACGAATTATCAACGTTATTATTTCACACAATTATTTTTTTCTACATCTAAGAACAACAAGAAAAAAACATTAGACAATTAAGGCAGTGATTGTGAGAGGCGCTAGCCGTACCCCCCTAACAGGTCCCCCCTTTGAAAACCTGCTCCCGAGGGCAGAGAGAGTCGAAGCTCCACAGAGGAGCCCATCGTCATCATACCATTCCATTTGCAGTGGCTGTAGCTGTCATGGAGGCGCACACAAGTCGCCCGTTACCAAAAGGGACAGTAACAACCTGCCAACCAGTACTCGACAGACTCACGTAGCATTACGTAACTTGTAAGTTGATTTGTTTTTATGCAAAACGTATTCATTTCGGGTTGGTTAGTGCACGAAAAGTGATTCGTGGATTGTGGATATTTCGCTTTTTCTACGGCTCATCCATTTCGCCTGGAGCGGAACTAGGCCAGTAGGGCAGGGCAGTGCGGTGCGTTGGGGACGGAGTTTATTCCTCTGTTTGCAGAGAGAGGCCACAAGTTGGTGCACTCTGCGCATGTGTGGGGGTTGTAAACTTGAGGAATTAATTGGATAACCCATAACCAATCGTCTGGCGATAAGTTAAAATTTTTAAAACCCCCCCCTCTACATTCAAGGGTTAATGTTTTTCTAATGACCGGTCGTGATCGGGTTTATTTATCTGCGTGCACGACCGACTCAAATCGATTGTTAGAAATGTTAGGGTTAAATATGGCGGTCGGGGCACTTTTTTTTTCTTAGTTATTGGTAAGTGAAAAAATTTTCTTGATGTAAAATTCGATACATGAAAGAAAGTGAAAAAAGATTCACTGACATTTTTTTTTTCCAAGCAATTAACTGACAACAACAAATTACGAAAGAAGAATTAACTGAGAGAATATTAAGTTGCACTAAGAAACAGGTGTTTGAAAGAAACAGAGAAAATTGTTCAACTCATTTAACATTGGCCCAACATCCGTTCTCTATGAGAAATTATTAAGTCAATTTAAAACCTTTTCTTTTTTTTTTTTTATATTTTACACCTGTCTGTGAAACACTGACGTGGCTGCGATTTTCCTTTCCCCCTTCTCTCCCTCCCTCTTTCTTTTCTGGCTCCCTGCCAAAACACGTGATGGGCGTTTGTTGCACCTGGAAATTATTACACGCATGCGCGCAAAGACAAAAACCCCAAAACACACAATAGAGGGGAAGACATTTTTTTAACACGTTTTCAATGAAATTGAGTCGTTTACTAGTTAGTTAATAATGACGAGGTAGTTGACTTCTTTTTATCACACTTTTTTCAGTTCATTGTGAGCATCTTCATAAAAGAGAGGACGAATCCCTTTTTTTCCTCGTCTAGTAAAATTGTAGAAATGGGTCAGTGTATTTTAACCTCAGTTTTAATAAATCTAGCGAGTCAAGGCCACGCATGTTTCTAGCCTCCACCTCTTTTTCCTTTTCTATATATACCTGCAAAGTTGGCCTGAGGCAAACTCCCGTGAAAATGATCTCAGGTGCTGCGCCCCTTTCCTCGCCCTAACTCCACTTTTCCTTCTCCGGGACTGGTACTAAGATTTTTTTTTTTTTTTTCAAAAAAATTTTTATAATGATTACGTTTTTTCTCTCTCTCTCTAAATGGATTCACTCAAGGGTTTAAGGGATTTTTTTTTTTTTTTGGAAATGAGTGGGGGAATGTTTTGGGTTTGGTATTGAGGGTTTTGAAAGGGGACACTGGAGTTAATTGACCTACTTAGTGGGGGTTTTAGGGTTGGTGAGGTTTGAAATTTACAATTTGGTGTGGTTTGGGGGAATTTTGAATTCTGGGGGAGTTTAGGATTTTTTTTAACTCTTTTTTTTTTTTTTTTTTTAATATTTCATGCAATACAAAACTTTCTGACATTCAATTTGGGTATTCAAAGTTATTGGTAAATTTCTGAAAACATTAATTTCCCCCAAATTTTTGCATAAAACTAACTTAATTTTTCTTCTTTTCCGTACGAAATTAATTTCTTTTCGAAAAAAAAAAAACTACAAAAAATTAACCCTGTCTCTGTCTACCCTCAATCATCTCCCCTCCTTTAACAGAAAAAAAGGTTGAGATTTATTCCATAAAAATTTCTGACCTAGAAAAACCCCATTTACTGAACCCCCTACACGTCCAAAACGAATTTGTATGTAGACATCATCATCAGTGCATTCACTGTGACTTAATTTCGTCATCAGGATTTCGTCCTGTTTGATCACGTGTATATTTTCCCCCTAATGTTCTCTTTGTGTTGCTAAGTCAAGCGTGTTTTAGTTCCTTTCCTCTTCAAGTATGAACACTTTTTTTTTCACAGCTAAAAGAACCGAGAGGTGTTGGCCTTGAGAACTGTCCTGGATTTGCTTCTACTAGTGGCCGTGTACTTATTAACACGCGCAGAGTAACAGTTCGCAACTTAATCTGCAGATTATTTAATGATATTGACATATATTTTCGGTTTTATTTCACTTTTTTCTCAATCTTCCTCCTCAGGGTGTGCTTCAATATATTACATTTCCTTGGGATAAAATTATCAACTTTTGGTTGGAATATTTTGTTTCACTTATTCAATTTCAGTAGAGAAATCGGTTAATATCAAATTGCTAATGAAGTGGGTTAAGTGATGTTTTAAATGGAAGGAATTGTATTGAGCCACGTGTCTCCCTATGGAAATTGTGCAGTAATTCGATCTTCTTATCTAGTTTTTTTAGCGAATTCAATTCATTATTGGAGGGGGAGTTGTTTTTAATAAAATTTCCATGAATTAATGAAAGATGCAATTGAGCCTCGACATCGTTTTTATCATAGTGTGGTGGAAAGTTGAATATGCATTGCTTAATCTTGAATACAGTCACGTGACTACCACCAGAATCATTCTATATTTCATTGGTTAATGTAAGTTAATTATTTCATTGATAAAATTACGGAAAAAGGGTAATTAAAACTAATAATGTTAGTATTTTCTTACAATGACAAAAAGTCAATATGACTATTTGTACACTCCACCAGGTTTAACGGGGTGAAAATTTAATTTCCTTTCTGTTATTAAAAAAGAAAATAATTGGAGTTATGAACCCTCCCTTTTCAAACGTCGGAAGCAAACACTTGTTTCCATTTTGCTTCAATTCGTGATCAAAATGACATTTGCAAACAGTGCTAAGAGCAGAATCTTATGTAAACAACATTACAGATTAAACATAATTACCATTACTAGATTAATCCAAAACACCGCCAATTAAGTACAATTTTGCCAAAACTCATGCATGACTCTCCAATAAACAACGCTGGAAATTAACCTTGTTCACCATATTCAAAACCCAATTTCAATTTTCACACTTTGTACCTTCACTAATTTGTTTAATACCTTTCAACGAGTTCAGAAAAACGCCTAACGATTTGGTGCACGTCACAATTTTCTTTCCCCTCCACCCACAAAACACCATCAGAGACTTGAAAATTAAAGTGGGTCATCACCTTCCCCCTATTTTTTTTTTTTTCTCTCGCATCTCAGAACATCATTATTCACCCTTTATCACCACAAAGAGAAGTTTGCATTTAAATACAAGGATAAAAAGTGCATGATAGATGAACCTCACTCAATTCATTCCTTTTTAAGGGAGGGGGGTTTTCCGGTCATTGACACCAGATCGCGCGGCCTCCAATTGCAACATTTGAAAGAAACAAGAGACGGATGACCGAATTCTTTCAACAATGTCTCGGTTGTGATAGATTATGTTGATGGTGAGGAGATTAAGCTAATGATGTGGTATGGGATGTGACCAGAGGATTAGGCTAATGTCATGCGAGTTCTTTTTGGGGATGTTTCTGAGGAATTTATTACGAAAAAGCGTTGCAGCTTATTGATCAATACCAATTGGGAATATTTTTAATTAAAAAAAGTTAAAAAGCAAGGTACTTGTAATAAAATATAATGCTATGTTGGCTCGTTTGAGGGGGAAAAAAAATTAAGAAATTCTTAATGTTCAAAACTTCTTAGAAAAACGTCAAGAAGGGCCCATTATTAAAGGGTAGCTAGTTTTATTTTCTACAAAATCGTTTCCCAATTTTTAAATTTTTTTTTTTTTTTGTGGGAAATTACCTAAGGCAGAACAAGTTACTAAAAGGGTTACCACCCGCCATCTTTACTTTCCTCCCTCTTCATTCTTTATCTTTCCTCTCTCTGTCTATCTTGGCAAGGTATGGTGGTTAAGTGGGTCAAGGCTGACAAAACCACGACTTGATGGCTGCAACTTTCTCTGTTTCACTGCTTAGGTGCGTTTCCATTTTTTTTTTTTTTTTTTTTTTTTGTTTCCTAACTTTTCTTAATCTTTCCTCTTTTTTTTACAAATCCAACAGTAGATTGCGCACTCAAAGAAATATTTGCGCAATTTTGTTTTTCTCTCGAGTTGAAACTTCTTTTAAATGCATAAAACGTCATAAATTAAAATTTATAACAATTCCTTTATCACGAGTTCCAAACCCCCTCTAGTGACGATCACATAAATCTTCATTTTTTCCTGTCATAAATAAAATGAGTGATAATTTTTTTTTGTACATTCAGTAGCGAAACTTGAATCAAGTTGTGATTAAATTATATTAGAACGTTACGTAATTTTAGTGAGAGTTTTAAGGGGTGTTTGGGTAATTTGAAAGTGTTGTGTGACGCAATTTCTACACGTTGATAGGTTGTTTAGAATGCGGGCATTGCAAACAGGTGTGGTGGATGTGTTTTGAGTGGGTCATGATCATTGGGCTAGTGAGGCAGTGTGTCACCTGTATTCACGAGGAAGAAAGAGGAGGCGTAGATGCTGTTCATTTGCTGCGGGCTTTAATCAACTAATATGGCCGAGCTCAAATGAAAGTGAAAATGAGGGCGAATGAGGTCATTGCTTTTGGAACACTTGGCTTTTTTTTTCTTCTTTATCGTTTAGGGTTTAACTAAGGAGGTTTTTAAAAGTAGAGAGGATGGAATTTATGACGCTAGAGTTGCAATTTTTGCAAATAAATTTGGTGATTTTGTGGTGTTGATGATATTTAAGCGAAAGTTGTTCTTTTTTTTTTGTTTGTTTTTTTTTTTTATCATTAAAAATAGAAACAAATTTCCAACAACTTTTCTCAACTGAAAAATGTTGGGATAGAAAAATTCAAACAGGTTTAACTGATTTGAACTTTTGGAATTGGATCGGTGTGTCAAGGTAGGATTCCTACTTTTTTCAAAAAAAGAAATGGGTAAATGTGGTCGAGTTTAGATGTTGAATGAAGTCAGGAGTAACAAGTTGAAGTTGTAAATTAAGTGAAGGTAATTTACTAAAAATAAAAAAAAATAATTAAAAGCGAAAAAAAAAAAACATTTGAATTGCCCTAGATTAAAAACAATTGTCAAACATTGCAGAAAACAAAATCTAATCACTTTTTGATACAATTCATCCAACCTCAATGAATTTTTTTTTCATTAATAAAATGTAATTTGATGATTTGTGATTTACTGATTTGAACTGTTTTATTTATGTCAACTCCTTATTTTGAAATTAACTTGTCTAAACGACATTTTGATTTATATGACACTTATCTCTTCGCGTATCCAATGCTCCACATTTTTTCTCTTTTTTTTTTTTCTATACCGTTACATCAATCGAGAGTTGATTGAGATAAAATAGAAAGTGAATTTACTTTGACAAAATTATAGCCGCAGAGTTTAGGGAAGTTTTCTCTTTGTAGAGGGCGCTATTTGGGTTTTTTGTGAAAGGGTAAAAGTCATTATAGTTACAAACGCTTTTGTCTCGTCGTGGAATCGGATTTCCATCAGAAATTTGCTCATCTGATATAATTTCTGCAAATGCGAATTTTATTTGGTTGAGTGAAATTGACAAGTTGAAAATTTCAAGTGGAAAATTCATTTTCTAGTTATAAATTGAAATGGGTATTCTTTCATTTTTTTAAATGCTGTCGGGTGGTTGGTGGAAACAGTTTTTGAAACTTGCATATAGAAGTAATAAATGTTGAAAATGTTGTTTTGGATGATGGAATTTTAAATTTAAATCAGATGTTTTTACTAGTGGAATTTTTTTAATGAAGAAATTAAAATTTCAATTATAATGAAGCTCAGATGATTCCTAATAAGGAAAAAAAATGTAAAAATATGAAATTTTTGACTAAAATTCTGGTATTTGAAAATCTATAATCATCCGCATGGATTATTTTGGGTTTATAAGAGCTTACACACTTGTTCTGCTTTTATTTCATGCACCATTTCCATTAAAATTCCCACTTTTAACCCAAGAAAATGCGATATTTTTTCTTTCTCCCTAAACAAATAAAAAGTGGAAATGTATAACATTACTCAATTTTTATTACACTTAATAAAAATTATTCGTCAAGCTTGATAGCAAAAATAACAGTCAATACTTGAGAATCGTGGCACCACTCATTTGCTGACTAAATTCCATCCGAAAATGGGTCCATTTTTTCTTTTATTTTTATTCTTTCCTCTTATTTTTTTATTTTGATTTCTTTAAGGAAAGAGTTGTAGACTCAGAGCCAAGTAGTTTGCTGCAGAAAGAGATGTTGGTAATTTATGTGTTGAACAAAGTTTTGTCATGTAGCAGCGAATGGTCCGCAGAACTCTTTAGAGTTGGAGCTTTGCCAAACTATATAGCAAAGGGGGAGGTATAATCTTTGACTGTCTGCGCTGTTTAAACATATCGAGTAAAGATTGAATTGCGGAGACCAATTCTCTCGTGTTTTCTTGTTTTTATTTGTTTTGCTCTTGTTAATGTAATTAAAGCAAGGAATTGTGGGTAGTAAATGGTGGCTGGTAGATTTAAGATTTACTAATTGAGATTCACAGATTTTGAGGATTCAATTTTTTTAAGATTTAAAATACTGTTTTATTTATGACTTGTTAAATGATTCAATTTAAACAACTCGTAAAAACTTTACTTATTTTTAAAAATGGTCAAAAGGTCAATTTTCAACCTACTTTCACTACCAATTATGATTAAAATCAGATTATCAAAACCCGTGAAACACTACAAAAATTAATGACGTAACTCTTCAGATCCTTTAATTAGAGGGAATTCCGTACATAAACTCAGTGATATTTTATTTTTTATTTGTTTTTTTTTTAGATTAAGAGGGGAGAAATTAATTTATTTTTGTTATTCAAATGAAATTAATTAAAGTTCAAAAATTGAGTCAGTGGAAAATATTTAATGTGGTTGGCTGCTAGTGCAGGAAGCTGTTTCGTCCGGTGTTGGATGATGGCCCTTGCTATTGACTAGTCTCACTTTTCTACTCATGTCTGGATGGGAGCCATGCAGCCTCCTTCTTGTGTCGTCATCCCGAGGCCGTCTGCAACTGCAAGTGGGTTTGCCCCAGTTTCTCAACATCTTCTTACATTTATCTTCTTTTTTCTTGAACAAAAATGGTTATGAATAGATTATTGGTAAATTTTCTCTTTAAATTGTTTGGGGCAATAAGTCTTGATTACATTCATTTTTTTTTTTTTTTTGTTACTATTGTATTTCTACATTTTTGGTGTTTGTAATTGAAGACGTGTCCTTGCCCGATTTTTGCTTTCGTTCATATCATGAATCCTGTTAGTGTTTATACGCGAGGCCTATGGATTTAAGGCTTTGTCCCGCATCGACTGGACTCTTGAGTAAATGGGTCGGGGTCTCTTGAGTGAGGTGTAGGGTGCTTGCGACATTTCAAATGAAAAGGTTTAACATTTAAAGCCGCCTTCTGGTTGTAGGATAGAATCGATTATAAAAATATCGATTATTAAAATTTTAATCGATAAAAAAATCGACTAACTAAAATGTAGATTTCTCAAAACAGAAAATCGATATTTCACCCGATTGACACCCCAACCTAAATTTCATTATGAACCAAAAACTAAGCGAGGAAAAAAAACAAAAATCAATACATCCCACATTCCGTGTCACTTGACTGTCACTTAATAACGACAAAAAAGTAGAGTAAAAAAAAAAAAAAAAAAAATCCCACCACTTGATGTTCTAATTTTATCCTACTTGATATTTTTTTTACTCTCCCTCTATCAATAAAATAACAAAACCTTTAAAAAAAAATCCCATTATTAAATGCTAAAATGATGCAAACGAAATTTCAAAAACGGATTTGTAAAAAAAAAAAAGATCAAAGTTAATTTGGAAACAAGTTATGCTTTTCTCAGTTGCAACCATCCTCCCAGAATGCCCCTCCACTCCCTCGCTTCGTTCCTCTCTGCACAGTGGTGGGAATGTAGGTCAGTAGGACTGATAGTGAGAGCTGTGCGTGGTAAGCTTTCTCCTCTAGCATAGACCTAGATTGGGTCGAGTCGCACGGAGAGAACAGTTTACCACTCACACTCACTCACAACTCACCCACTTTTCAAACGATCGTCAAGAAACACGCGGGATGTACATCGCTCGCTACAAGCCTAACTTGTTAACCCTAATCTAGCTCGGGACAAAAACCTACCCACACATAAGAATCAACATAACTTTTTCCCACGTGTTTCAGTGTGTGACATTAGTTGGGTAGGAAAAGATTCTTCTCTGGTTTCTCTAAACCATCATCGTGGATCGGTCGTTGTGCGTAGTGCCGGCGCCGCCGCCGCTGTCCCCGTATTCGGGCGGCCCCGTGCTTAGCCCGTCGGAGATTTCTTCAACGTTTCTCATGGATACGTCTACTTATTTTTTACCAGCCGCTGTTGCCGCAGCTGTGGCCGCCAGTGCTGCCGGGCCGCCACCACCAACGCCGCCTCCGCCACCACCGCCGTTGGTCATGTCTGAGTACCAGGACCAGCCCGATACGAAGGAAGGGATTGAGGAACTGTGTCCCGTGTGCGGGGACAAAGTGAGCGGCTACCACTACGGGTTGCTTACTTGCGAGAGTTGTAAAGGATTCTTCAAGCGCACCGTGCAGAATAAGAAGGTGTATACATGCGTGGCTGAAAGGAACTGCCATATTGATAAGAGTCAAAGGAAGAGATGTCCGTTTTGCAGGTTTCAGAAGTGTTTGGATGTTGGAATGAAATTGGAAGGTAAGTTTTGTTTTTTTTCTTATCAGTGTAAACATTATTCCCATTTGTCATTTGGGTTTGTAAGAGAAATCATGTTTAATGTTCCGTTTTAAAATCTTTTTTTTTTTTTCTTTCCCTCCTATTAAATTTTTATTGCTCCAACATTTTTTTTTCTTTCTTTTTTCACTTTCAATAAATTTCAAAATAAAAAAATTGACATGTGATGATCACATGATCCGGATTAAAATTTCAAAAACTTGAGGGACACCTGGAGACAAGAAATAGAACTTTTAGCACTCCATTAATCATTTTTAAGAAAAGGGATAATAATCACCACCCTATAAAAAAAAAATTCAGTTCACGTTTTCCCCCCCTCAATTTGATTGATAAACCCACATCCCTCTTAATAGATTACATCACACAATAGCGTGACGTTATTTCCCCTCTATCCCTTATATATTTTTTTGTAACCACTTTCTCATTATCCCCGCCTCTGTCCATCCTCTTATGTCCCAACTTCCTTCCTGGTACAAAGTGGACAAAACAAACCATCAAACCGCAGATTAAACTTCTTCCTAAGCTCATTTTATGTAATTAGATGGTTTTTTTTTAAATAAATTTCGAAATTAATTTTTCCCAAGATGTAAATTAGTTGTCAAACTTGTTAAAATCTTATGTAAGATGTTGTTTATCATTTACAAAGTGGTTACAGGTGTATGATTCTTTTTTTTTAAAAAGATGTGAAAAGTTTCTTGTTTTAACGGGAGAGGAATCTTAAAATGGTAATGACAATGAAAAATTAATGACGTCAGGATTTTGCATTTTTTTCTTTCAAGGTAAGAAACGTGAAGAAATTTCCTCTGTTAATCGAATCACGAATTGTCTTTTTGAAAAAATGAATCTTAGATGTAAATGTCCGTATCCTTGAATAGCTTTTTAAATAGTTTTTATTGTGTTGTTTCATTCGCATTATGCGAGCTTCCAATGTTTCCCGTCTGTTGCTACATCGGTTTTGTACTTTTATTGATTGTTATCGTTTATTTTGAACAGTCGGGTAGAGATTCCTATTGGTAATAGTATGAGATTTTTTTTTATTGTTACGTAATCATGAAGAGAGTAGTGGGAATTGTGTTATGGGTTTTTTCAACCAAGGTTTCGGAAAAGTTTTTTTAATTGGAATATTCATACTGCAAAGAATAGTTAGTATAATTAAAAATGTGTAAATTTTTTTGGGTGGGGTTCAAGTTTTTCTTTTTTTCATTTAGATATTTCAACTGAAACAATATAATTGAACATTTGAAAGTCAAGATTTGGAAATAGTTGGAAATGTGCATTTTTGAAAAAAGTTTCTAAAAAATTGATTCGAAAAAATTCGAGTTACAATTGATGTTCCGCGAAAATTTCGAAATGTTAAAACGTTTTGGTTAAAATTTGGGGAATATATTACGTCTCTCCTTAATCTTAATATACCCCCGTGTTACTTCGAAACATTCAATTTCTTATAAAACCAAAACTTGTTTATTTCTAAATTCTTAAACTATTGAAAAATGTTTACCAATTCCATTTACAAAAATCAAATTTTCAAATCACCAAACCCCAACAGCCTTTTTTCAATCCCAATCCCAGATGCCGAAAACAAAAACAAAGCCGTTCACTACCATCCCCCAACAAAAATAAGGAAACCCAACAATTTCATTTCTCCATCCCATTTTCTTTCCTCGTGTTAATTCCTCCACCCGAGGCCTTTTATTGGTCAATTTGCTAAAAACTTGGCTACATTTTCGGGTCAAGGGAAATGAAAAAAAAAAAAAAAAAGATGAAAAGAAAGGATAAAAATCGTCTGTTGTATGTCTCCCTCTTGTTGACCACCAACATCTTTATTCTTCTACTTCCCTCTTTTCCCCCCTCCCTTCACCCCATACTTTTATTAGCTTCCATCCTCTCTTTACCCCTTTATTTTTCTACTTGTTTGTGACCTCGTTTGAAGGGACATCATTGTAAACATATTTTTAAAACATCCCCAAACATTCCCTACGTTAAAATTAGGGTGAAGTGATAAAGGATTAATTTAAAAATACAAGTGTTGGTGATCCTTTTTGAGGCTATGTTTTGATGAAAATGCTGACGAGAGTTTAAGGAAACATGCAACACTGATTTTGGATGGGATGCACTCAGCCAACCCGAATAACAGTTAAAAAAAAATATTTTTTTTTTCAAGGGGTTGGTGAATTAAATAGTTTTTAACAAGAATTCAAGTGTTGAAATATGTGAAATGTTTATTAAAGGAAAAGAGTGGCTATAATAAGGTTGCATAGTTTTATTTGTGGTTTTAAGTTATGCCTATTCATATGTTTTGTATGACAAATCAAGGTTTCCACCCAGGTATGTTAGAGAAAGTGTTCTTATCCGCCTCTCCCACGAGAAATGAGGTTTTGTGTATGTTGATTTTTGTGTTGTATAAAATGTCGGTGAAGTAGGTCGTGGATGAATTGGAGCAAAATTTCATTTGTTATATATAAAAAAAAATTTTGGTATTGAATATTTTCGTTTTTAAAGTCATCTATTGCACGCTGAGATTCGGATGGGTTTAGCTAAAAGCGAACAAAAAGCTTTCACATGTAGAACAGTGGTGTGCACTGTTGTGTATATGGGTGAGGCCGCCTATTGCTTGATGTGGATTTGGGCCAGTCAGTCCTTGACCGAATTTCACTAGATTTCCCTCTCTACATTTTTTTTTTTCTTTTGACTTTTTGAAGACTCACTAAGTGTTATTACAGCAATCATATGACAATGGATAAATTTGCATTTATAGTTAAAAAGCTTAAAATCACTGTGGGCGTGTTTTTTTTAAAATAAAAATGATAGGTAGTTAAAACACTCTTTAATTCAATTTTTGTGTTTTAGAAAAGATTTTTTTCACCAATTGATTAGTTTTGAAACCAGTTAAATCTATCAGGTGGCAGATGCTCTGTATCGCTTCTCAAGTTTCTGTGTTAGGGGCCATTTTGTTGTCGCTTCAATATTTAGAAAGTAAACACCAAGTTTTGGTTATTTTCAGTTTTTTTAAATGTAACATTTGGAGATTATTAATTACTTCTGATCACACTAATCATCAATATTCGTTTCACGTTATCCAGAAGAAAACATTTTCGTTCATTCACATAAAGTGTGCTGCATTTTGAAAGGATTTTGAACTGCTGTCTGCTACATCTTATACAATCGAGTTGTTTCAGTCAGTTTGTCGCCGGGCAGATGGCTACAGTCCAGATGCTCAACTATTTTATACATTTTCACTGGTGTTTGCCACTTTTTGGCCCCTATCTTGTTTGACATGTGTCTTCTTTCCGACTCTGATTGTGCCCATCGGTTTTTTTTTTTATTTTTTCTGATTGTCTTTGTCTTGGCTCAACATGAAACGGTTTCAACTCAATCACATCATTTCTTCTTATGGTTCTGTTTTGTCTGACTGCAAAGTTGGACAAAACGTCAATCTGTTTTCGTAATTGTACACACACACACTGTGAAATGGAAGTTAATGGCGTAAATATATTCGGAACTTTAAAGTGTTGTCTGTCATTTGATGGGGAGTTGGTTGGAACGATGCCAAAGGAGTTAAAAGGGTTTTTTGGGGGAGTATTAAAAAAAAAAATGGATAGACACGTGGTTTAAAGTAAAAAGGTAAAATTTCTAAAATTTTGTGAATGAATTTTTATATTTCCTTAAACATAAAAATTCCTCAAAAAAAAAAAAAAAAAAACAATTTTATACAATTCAATTTTTGTTAATAACTGCGGAAGTGTTTTCATGATACGCCGCCATTTTGCAGGTGTTATTCTCAGGTCAGCATGCACCTGTTAAAGCTTCAGGCTTTGTATTCCCCCACACATCCTCCCCCCTTAAATCTTACACTGTAACCTATTTACCTTCAAATAATTCATCTATTGCACCTGTTTTTTCTGGAAATAAAATTTTTAAGTAGAAAAAAATAAGAATAAATTTTCCCAACAACCACTAGACGTCTCCCCATTTATAAAAAAAAAAAAAAAAAAAAAAAAAAGCCAACAACCCATTAACCTAAAGCCGAAAACTCGCCGCTTGGTGTCGCTGTAATTAAAAGCCAAAGGGAATCCAACTGGGAAAACATTAGGGCCCACTGGGGTGAGCAGTGAATTTGTGTCCTTGAAACAGTTTGCAAAATAATAGATTTAAAGGCAAGTTTTGAGCACATATTTTTCTTTGGACTGTTGTTTACACTTTTGTGTGAGAGAAAAATCTCCATTACAAAGATGCCTGAAACAAAATAAATTGCCCACTTTTTATTGCCACGTGTTTGTACCACCTCCTATTGACGCGTCATATTTTGACACAATGAGGGAAAGTGCGTTCTCAATTGGTGTGTCATTAGCCTAGTTACCTGGATTTTACCTTGGCACCACTGACACACTTTCCCTTATTTTATTTTTTTGTTTTCCAATTCTTTTTTAAATTCAATTTTCTCTTTTTAGTTTGATGGATTTTTGCCAAAATGGGGATTTTTTACAGAAGGGGGTTGGGGCTATTTAGGGGTTGTGATTAATAATTTGGTAGTAGCGAATTATTTATGATCACTTAAGTTGAGTGAGATGTTAAATGGGAGGAGATAAATTTTTTTAAAAGGGTTAAATTTTTTATTAAGGGCCTACTTGTAGTTTTAGTCGATTGATCGAACTTCACTCTTGTAATCGTTTTACAAATCCTTTTTAATTCCCTAACCTCGATGTTTAATTCAACCGATTCAACCGTTAAGAAAAAAAAGTCCATTTCGTCACCCCGAATAAATAAGAAAACACTTTCTCTCTCTTTACATTCACCTTTTGTTTTTACACTAATCCCCGTCAATTAATCACAATCCAAAGGACCTTGCTCTATCTTTGTTTCCTCTCTTGCATACAAAATTATTTCCACTCGTATTGTTTTGTTTGTTTGACGAGTTATGGGAAGGAAAGACGAGAGAAAAAAACGGATGAGATTTCCGTTATTTTTTTAAATGAAGGAAATCGAATTATCATCAGAAATGATGAATAAATTTTCGAGGGAAAAATTCACGGTTGGAACAACGGAATTTTTATTTTATTTTTTTAAAGGCGAAAAGTAATTGAGCAACCTCTCGTGTTGGGTAAAATCGGAGGTGGAAGCGTCCTTGAGTAGTAGAACGGAAAAGATTACGAGGAAAATGTAATTTTGCGTAGATTAATTAAGTGCTGGGAGATTTGTAAATAAGAGTTTGTAATTTTACAATATGGCGATTTAAAAATAAAAGTTTCGGATTTTATTAGAAGTTTCATTTAGTCAAGCGGCTAATATTAAAGACATGAAAATTGTTGAGGAGTTGATTATAAATCAGCAATCTGTCTTTGTACAAAAGGCTGTTAAAGATTATGTTGCTATTGAATCAATTTTTTTCCTCCTCCCATCTGTGGGAATGAGGTCTCATTTTTTTTTTTTCTTTCTCTTTCACGTTGTTGGGCTTGGTTACTCAATGTCTGTTTTATATTCCGTAGAAGAAAAGATTTTTTTTATATTGTTTATAGAAAAAAAGGTTTCTTGGGGTGGAATAGGTGTAATTTTTTGGTTGTAAAGTCATCTTTTACGCAGCATCATTTACATGATTTATTGTGATGATGTTTTCTAGACGTGTCTGACCCTGGCCCACTTTCACTTTTGCTGTAAGAAGAATGGGAAAAATCAGGGGATAAGAAACGATTTTTCTGCAGTGGAGTTGCGATTGGAATTTCTAATTCGAGTGGGAGAAGGAATACGATTAGATTACGAATTTTCCATTGTACAGTTTTTAAGTGAAGAGATAAGGGTTATCTAATAAACTATTTAAAGGAAGATGCAAGTTTTTGAGTTGCTTTAACTACTAATAATTTCTCTTCATCATCAAATGTTTACAATTTTTGTATTCAAACTGCACTCATCTGATACCGAAATTCACGGGTGGTCACATGCACTTGTCGTGTCATTAGCCAAAAGGAAAGATCATCCCCTTAATTACGGTGAAAATGTTGACAACGATCATTAAAGTTTTTACCTCCCACAAGAAAGGGCGAGCAATTATTTTGCGAGTCATGCAGAAAAATTGGAAGAGTAATATTTTTTTTTCTTAAAATTATTGAGTATACAGTATAATGTAAATGAGCTAAATATTTTCCTTCTATTTTTAATAAAGTTATCGGTTGTTTACTCAAGAGATAAATATCTAGGAAAAGTGAGCTCAATACTATCAAATTGCAAGCAGACGAGTTGGATAAGGTTAGGAGAGCGAAGTGCATCAAGTATGTAGGTCAGAGAGATAAAAATGCGTAAATGCCTAAAATGGAGTAAAATGTGGGACAAGTTCAGTTCGAAACAAACAGAGGGGGAAAATTAGGTCATACAGATATTTGATAGTGTTGGTATTTTTAAACGTTCTTGTCATGGTCAAATGAATATTTTCTCTTTTTTTTTGGTTTGTTTTTTTCGAAAATTAAGAAAAAAAATTTTTAAGGCTTATTGGTTGATGGATGGTAATTGGGTCGTTTAAGAGTGGGTCTTTTTTATGAAGCTGACAATTTTATTGCTTTGAGACAAGTCCTATTTTGTAATTGGCTGGAAATGAAAGGGAGGAATGTTGTCTTTAAATGTGATGTTAGATTACTGGACGTGTCAATCACATAATGGAGACATAGATTACTTATTGTTTTGGGGTGTAGGAAAAGAAATTAAGAGAAAATTAAAGGAATCGATATTATATAGTAGTCGATATAACTTATTCGATTTTTTTTTTTTTTTTAATTAAATCTGATTTTCAGTTATTTTGATTTTATTAATAAAAGATTTGTCTTCTCTTTTCAGCCGTCCGAGCCGACCGAATGCGTGGAGGTCGTAACAAATTCGGCCCTATGTACAAACGAGACCGGGCGAGGAAGTTGCAACTACTCCGTCAGAAACAAATGGCCCAACATAACCGCTCCACCTGCCAACTGAACCCAGAACTTGCCGGAACCACACCGAACGGACCCAACACCCCAAACAACGGCGCAAACAACGGATCAAACGCAATGTCCACTTCGATTGCCAACAACAACAACAACAACAACAACAACATGGCGTATGGACCCCCATCAGGCCCACTGTACACTCAACAAGGCCTACCAATCAAACAAGAAATTCAAATTCCACAATTAAGTTCGTCAACAGCGTCACCCGACTCTTCATCATCCTCTCCTCTACCCACCCCAAATCACCACCACCCCCATCATCACTCAATGCACCACCCTATGGTGTTAGGAGGATCGATGGGAGCGCCGTCTCCTACGACACTTCACTCACCGCCACCCAATTCGGCCGACCATCACAAAATGACACCGGCGTGGGTGGCACCAGCGACACCCACGTCTAGTACACCGTCGCCGAACAACGGTGCAGTGTCTGCGGCTAATGGCTGCGGCGGCACATCGGCTGCATCGCCGTCTGCACCTCATTCGCCCAAGGTGTTCCATTATGATGGGGCAGGTTCGGTGGTACAATTGAGTGCGGCTAATGGGGTGCCCACGTCGACGGGTGTCGTACCCGGTAAGGTGCCTACGTTGATTCGGGACTTTCAGTACTGTATCGATGATAAAGAGTGGCAAAGTCAGTTGTTTGGGTTGTTGCAGAATCAAACGTACAATCAGTGCGAAGTGGACTTGTTCGAGTTGATGTGTAAGGTGTTGGATCAGTCACTCTTTGCGCAGGTGGACTGGGCGAGGAATAGCACGTTCTTTAAGGATCTCAAAGTAAGTTCACTTCTTGGTGTTGTCATCAAAAGTTCAGTAAGATGTCATTAATTGGTACTAAGTAGGTTTTGGATGATTGCGCCTAATGACAATGCAATGATGACACAAATCTAAAAATTTATGGTTTCAATGCATGATGTAACTTAATGGCACTTTCATACAGTCATTAATCTATATTTTGGTTCTAGGGAATGATAAGTGATAAAGACCACTACATTGACAATTTCCTCTTGTCACTAAATCTATTTGTGTATAAAGACTATTAAATTTAGGTTTGTTGGTTCATTCTAGTGGCTACTACATTACAATGTCACTAACCAAACAACTTTTTGAAGTAGCTAAAAAAAAAAAAACTTTTATGGTCATTATAATCATTTGAAGAAATTCTAATTTAATGTTAACTTTTTTGTTGTCACAACTCTTGTTATCATCTAGTAAAGGTAAAATTGATTTATTGCCCACTAACGTTGGTATAAAAGTTCAATACTCATAGGAGGTTTTCTAAAATGTTCTATAAATCTCCTCAAATATATACTGGCGTTAACACATATTACATTGTCACCAAAATGTATCTAGATTTTACCTACACCAGATAATAATGAGAATGAAATGATTAATGACAGGTGATAAGATCTAATGGCCGTACTTATTATTGGTTTTGTTGATACTGAAGTGACAGTAACCTAAGGTTCTAGATCATTGACCACTATCTTCTAAAATTTGAGGTGAACAATTTGTTAAAAGTAGTAAATGAGTAGTAAGAAGTCTGTGTCTAGTTTTTACTAAAATTTGTTTTATTAACAACTTTTCACCAAGCCTGACACTTTCTAAGCTGAATTGTGAATGTTAGCCCTACATTTCACTTGGATAGGACTTGATGATTAAGGTAGTAGAAGAAAAGTAACACCCATAGGGGTTTAGGATTTGCTATGCCTTAACACTTCTATTGAACAAATGCAGCTACTTCTTATACGCCCCTGACATGTCACTTTTGATGTATAGTTTCGTCTAAAAAAAATAGTTGGTGGTGAATAAAACCACAAAAACTATTGGAACAACAAAATTGCATTCAATTTAGTGTTACTAACCAAGTTTAATTTTATAGACGACAACAAGACCCCACATACTTAATTTTCCGTTTCAGTTGATTACTTGAATAGAAGTTTTTCCTCTTTCATGTTGTTGGGTATCAAAGTCATTGAAATGAGTTTGAATGAGAAGGGAAATAGCCAAGAATGAAAGTAATGACTTTTATTTTTTCTTTCTTTATGAGACGAATAGAAGTTTTCGAATAAGGAAAAAAAATATTTTTTATTAGGGTTAAAGGGAAGTGGATGTGGAATAAGATGTTAATGGGGAAATTATGCAGATGTGATTAGAAAGTTTTGCTGGATATGAAAATTTAATGGGTTTTAATTTTTTTTAAGGAAATTTGCCAAGAAATTTTTTTTCCCAGGACTTTGACTTAGTAACAGACTACAAGTTAAAGGTTTGACTTTTTAATCTTTTTGGGAAAATTTTTCACTTTAATAAGAAGATTTACAATTGGTAAAAAAATAAAATAAGAGTTGTAACACTTTCCCTGGAATTGTATCACCAGGCCAAGGGCATTAGTGAAAGTCTACTAACCTAGTTTTCCCATACAACATTCTGAATTGATGCCAATAATTAAGCCTTAAATAATTTTTTAATGTTTTTTAATTCAATTAAAACCTTCACTAACATTCTAACCAACCCCCTAAATCCTTAAAACGCTCCCATCACTTTCTTATAAATAATTTATAAGTCTAATACCATCTGGTATCCTGTTATATGAATTGACAAGTCACAAAAAAAAGTTAATGAATCATTTCTTTTCTACAATAATTTTTTCAACAAAACACGCAAATCTCGTATGACTAATTTCCTAAAAGAGTTTGAGGCAAAAAAGTCATATTCAGTGACATGACATTTCCCCTTCACCGCCCAATCAAACAATTGCTAAATTTTTTTTTCTCTTATATGGAAATAAAAAATTTGACCCATTGCCCTATATTTACTTTCACTTTTACTTTTTCAGTCAAGTGCACTAGGTTTTAACCTACTTTCATTTTTAAACTTACAAATCTAGGTTACCCCGAACCCACTTCTCCCATAAGTCACTAATTCAAAATTCTTCAACTAAAAATAAGGAAAAAGAAATCAATCAATCCAACTTTACCTCACCCTTATTTCTCCTTGTTTATCCCCCTTCCTGTCTGAGATTAGTCTAGGGGATTTGTATACCCCCCATAAAACCGGGAGGATACTCCCCGTAGGGATGGGTATTGACTTTAAATTTAGGTCAATGGGTCACTAAAGAAATTATTCACTTTGGGTTAGTGATTTTTTTGTTTTTGTTTTTAAGAATTCGTTATCTTTTATTTTAAAAGAATGTTTTTTAAAGTGTAGATATATTTTTTATTACCATTAGAAATGATGCGTAAGAATTTTGATTGCACCTGTGTCCCCCTTGTGGAGAGTCGTTCCCCTTTTTTTTGTTCTTTCTGAGCCCCTCTGTGTGCAGACGGCGTGACTAATGCACCCGCTGCATGAAGAAAGGTATGGAAAGTACACGTTGGGAATGACGAATGGAAAAACGTGGAGAAGTTTTTCTCAGGGATCTTATTAAGTTGCGTCATCAATGAGTCAACTAATTTCTTTTTTAAAATTACTCTTTGTTATTTTCACTTAGGTGTTTTTAATGTCTTGAAGAATAAAAAACGTGCAGAAATAGCGATGGTGTAACTCGTGATCGGGTTTGCGATTTTCGTCGCTAGGTGTCGGCTAGTGTTTACTTTGTTGACCAGGCAATGCAGGCAGATGAAGTTTATGAAAAGATTCGAATAGAATACTCGTGGCATGATCGACTGATTGTGTCAGGATTTCAAGCAATTATGCCGGTTGCGTTGCAGTGACCTACTTTTCTTTAGGGGCCCCCAACTGTAATTGCTGAGTAAAAGTAAATTTATTTTTCGAAAAGATTATTTTACCCGTGAATAATTTTTTAAAGAAAATTTTACACCGAATGTTAGGGGAAACATGTTTGCGCTCCCTCCTACTTTAACAGGGCGTGATTCGGTTGATTTTTAACGGTTTGTAGATAAAAACTTGAATAGGGTTTGAAGTCGTAAATCTGCCCTGAAAGTGGTTGAGATTTTTAACAAGTAAATGAAATGTATTTCGAAATTTATCAGTCGAAAAGCGAGTTTGGACGATGTTCTTTTCAACCATCACGAGACGAGTATTCGGCGACATCTAGTGGCGAAAGTTGGAAACAGGAAAACAACACAGCAGGTTATTATTACAGCGAGGAAACAGATTTTTCTGTATAAATTTGATTTTTATCGTCATTCCGCATAAATATTGAGGATAAAAATAATCCGGGCGTACAACCCGAGTCTATTTTTCATGTTGTATTTTCAAATTTAAATTCAATAGTAGGATAAAATCAAGTGAGAAGTCATACAGGGCTTCATTTAACTTTATAAATAATACGAAGGCAAGGTCGGGAACTCCATTGAATTAAAATGGTTACATGATCACAGTTAGAAAAGTAAAGTCAAATAAATTAAACGATGAAGCGACAATCTGCAGTGATAAGAAACAACAGTTTGTCAATTAAATTTTCTGAGCTATTAGAGACCCCCATTAACAAGAGGTATTTTTAAACCTAATCACTTGTTATATGACCAAAGTTCAAACCAGAACATTATTTTTTCAAACCAGTCTGTCCCCAGTCTAGTCACCATTTGCTTACTAAAGGGAGGGTGTTGGTCTTGCCACGTGTCTGTATTTTGTCCCTCCATCTCCCCCTTCCCCGCGCCTCGTGGTGGAAAGTAGGTCAGTAGGCCATCGGTTTCCATGGTGCTAGGCACTTGTTACTACACAGTATTTTTAATGCTGTATTAAACATTGTAACATGCCGTTTTCAGTATTTTATTACCTATTTAACACCGAGCCTTGTTTGCATTAATTGCCAACAAATTAATAATTGAGTTAGATTGAAGGGGAAAGTAGGTCACAAAGAAGATTGGTTTTTCTTAGCTAAACTGAAATAGAATTAAAATCAATTGGTTTAAGATTTTGGAAGGGCTAAATTTAGTCAGGTTTTTCTTTGCTTGGATGACACATAAATGGATATAAATAAGTTTGTAGGTGATGGTGTTGAATAGGGTTTGCTCATAGCTCCATCTCTCGGTTGTATTGTGCGTTGTAATCATTGCATTATAGAGATTGGAAATTTGCGCATCCTATTACAATCATTGAATTACCATTTTGGTTCAAAAAGTGAGCATTTATTAAAAGTATTACAATTATTGCAGTAAGTAAGTTTTGCACTTTGTCAATAAAGAGTGCAAAAACTTACTGGATGTGTTCGGATAAAGATTCTGATAATTTGAACTAGGTTTATCTGCAAATTTATAAGTTGTAATTCATGAGAAGAGGGAGGCAGCTGAAAAGAAATAGGGCTTAGGGTCCCCCTTGCGTGAGATTAGAGGAGAAATTTACTAATTTTCTTAATTGACCTAGTTGCATTTAGTTTGACTTGACATTTGGTTGATTGGCTACATCTGTTTCTATTTTTTTTTTAAAAGTCAAATATCTTTTTACCCCTTTTTTACTTCTTTTGTTTTTAATTTTTTGGCTTTTAAATTTAAACATGGTAAACCTTGACACACATCCTTTTCAAACAGGATTAGTTTCCTCTGGGCGTTTCTAGCCAACACATTTCTCACTGGACAGATTTGATCTTTAAAAAAAGAAATTAAGTATGGTCAGAAAAAAAATTGTTTTCCCTCCCTTCCTTTACCTTTTCTAACAGGTTTGGGAATTTTGTGAAGCAATTATATAAGATAAGATTAGTTCAAGGGGATTGTCGAGGTTTAGGAGAAACCTAAAAATGAGATGACGATGATTGGAGTTTGCAAAGAATTTTATGGAAAAAACTAATGAGTTTTTTATTTCGTATAATTATCAATCGTTCTATCTGAAGTAGTTAATAAAAGAATGTATAAAATTCTTTTTGTATTGCAATAATTTTTGTTGTTTAAGGTAAGTTCTAAAGGACTGTAGCAAAACATTGTTTATTGAACTTTCTCGCCTGTTTTGTATTTCATGAATTAAATATTAACGTTTCTGTTTTGTTTAGGTTGATGACCAGATGAAGTTATTGCAGCACTCATGGAGTGATATGCTCATCTTGGATCACATACACCATCGGCTGCACAATAATTTACCTGAAGAAACAACGTTGGTCAACGGACAGAAATTCGATTTGCTCACGTTGGCCGTACTTGGACTGCCCAACTTAGTTGATCAGTTCACAGAGTTGAGCAATAAAATGCAAGAACTTAAATTGGATGGCAGCGACTATGTGTGCCTCAAATTTTTGCTTCTTCTCAATCCAGGTTAGAAACTTTTGCCTCTATTCATACAGCAATGAGTAAAGGAAGTTAATTGCAATAAATTTAATCACCAGTACAAGAATTATGATTGATTGGTTATTATACAAGTGGCAGAAAAATTATCTCATAGCTGTACCTTTTTTTTTTTATCATATAAACGAGAATTTACATTATTAAAAGAAAATTTCTTCAACTTATTTTAGAAGTTCGAGGTTTGATAAATAAAAAACACGTGCAAGAGGCCCATGAACAAGTTAAACAAGCATTGTTGGATTATTCTCTCAACTGTTACCAGCAAGTGAAGGTGAGCAATCGGAATATGATAAACAAACTTCAAAACATTCAATTTTTTGTTTTATCGACCCTTTTCTTTTTATCATTTCACTTAATTTGTTTGATGTTTTTGCGAGAAAATCGTCTGATTCCACCTGAGTTTCCCTAGTTGTTTCCTCGGAACGGGTTTGTGAGTACAGGGAGTAAATTCTTGTGTAGTTTATAATTGGTGGTGGGTTAACTAACTTAAAAAATTAAAACTTTAAGAAAAGAAATGTGCGTAAAAAATGCTTAACTTAATAACAAAATAAATTGCTAGTTTATTATCAATTTATTGCTAGTTTTTCTATTATGATTAATTGGCTCTGACCCGTTCCCGGTCATTTCATCCTTTTTTTTTCTGCATTTCAACTGATTTGGAATATTTTTGGTTTATTTTTGTACTCGAGTTTTGGGAAACCGAATGACTGTCATAACAAATTAATGTTTCTTCACGTGTTGTAGAACCATTTCGAGCTGCCATGGATGGATAAGGTAAAATTCACATCTACAATTGCAACTAATGATAGTTACAGTTGTTACGGCAGTTTCGCAAAGTCGACAAAAGGAGTTTAATTTTACGTTACCGAGTACCGACTAAACATTCAGAAGTAACTGACAGCCAATAGCAGAGGATTGAGAGAGGATAAAAGACGAATTACAGCTGCCATTACAGTCTCAGACTTAAATGGGGAATTGTTGGTCAGTCTGCGCTGCTATTGCTCTCTTTCATACATTGGGCAGTTATTAAACTTGAGTCACTCCTATCTTGCACAGCCGAAATGAGATTTTACATGACACTTATTGCATGGACGGTGAAGGTAGAGTCAAACTTTTGAGTACAGTGTTTCATCCAGTGATGATACCGCATTAATGTAGTCCAGAATATTCCAAAACAGATCAAAATTCTAGATTGAAAATTTTATTAATAGAGACGTCAATGTTTTTTCTACCTTGCGATATCTTTTGCAGGACAAATTCAGCAAACTTCTTCGCCTGTTGCCTGAAGTTCATATGTTGAGTCTCCGTGGAGAAGAGTACCTTTACTACAAACATCTGAGTGGAAACGCACCTACGCAAACACTGCTCATGGAAATGCTTCATGCAAAGAAAAAATAAACTCAAGTGGAGATTAAGATGTATAAAAAAGAGACGAAATATGATAACAAAATGACGTAGAGAATGGATCAATCCACTGCCCCCATATTCTCTCTTTTTCTCCCCTTGTAAAACTTCCATCCAAATGCGAGGTTTTGAAACTATTTCAAAGCATACTGATAAAAACGAGAAGAAAAAAAATCGCCTCGAGGAAATGGCGGTTTTTACGAATGGATAAAAACGATGCGGATAAAGTGGCTCAACTCGCCCAACCTCTTGAAGATTTTTCAATTATAGATACGTTGTTTTTGTTATGTGTATTTTCGTTTTTGGTTTCTTCTACTGCTCTGAGGTGAAGAATTCCAAAGTGAGAGCAAAACTTTCTTTTTGTAAGAAAATAATTTCATCTTTTTTTTTTTTTTAAATTCAAAAAGTAGGCTTACAACTGCCATAACTAACTTTTTTTTGTAATTTGATTAATTTCTTTGAAATTTTATTATGAATTGTGCTATATATTTTTTTTTTTTTTTTTTTTTTGGTCTTTCCCTCCTACATTCAACCCATTTCCCTTTGGTTGATTTTAATTAAGTTTATGATGGATTTAACAGCTGTTTATTGGATTCTAATCGTGCGTTAATTTGGTAATTAACTTTTTATATTTTGTAGTACATTCCAATATGTGTTTTTCAACCCCTTCTCTTTTTTCTTGTACAAAAGATTAGAAAAAAAGTGTTTTGTAGAAAAACGTTAAAAAATATAAAGATTAAGCTTTTCTTTTTTTATGAAATATTATAAGCATTTGCCTGTATTATGTTATTAAATTTAAAACATGAAAGTATACTGTAGGTGATGGGAATTGAATTTATTCTATATTAAAAAAAAACAAAGTATCCTTTTATGAGTTTATGATATTTATTTAGTGTATAGGACCTGACTTTTTTATTTTGTAAAAAAAATTGAAACGAGAGAGAAATGAACAGGACTTAAAAAAAATGTTGGACTTGCAAATACCTCACTGATAGTTGGTGCAATGGAATTTTTTGTGGGAAAAAAAATTTAAGTGTTCAAAATCAAAATAAGTGCACAACATGTGGCTACTTTTTCTTCTTTTATTTGTAAATTGCTTTAAGTGCTTATTAACCCATCAAAACTGTGTGATTGAATTTTCTACATGGGAAAAGCATGAGATGGTTTTGTTTTTTTAATTTTTTTCCCGTTTTGAAAAATTGACAAAATTGTGATTTTTTTTTTTTTTTTATTATGAATTAGTTCTTAGTTTTAAAATTTATTTACTTATTAAGTATTTTTTATGCAGTTGGATTGATGATTATATTTGATTTCTTTTTTGGAAAATGTTTTTTGTGTCAAGGTTGAATGCTGTTTACTAAAATTGGAGTTGTATTATTACTGCCACTCATGCATTTGCTATAGGTTTGTATTTTGTCTGTTTAGATACAGTAACTGTTTTTAACAGTTTACAATTTTTCAGCATGGTTAAGATGTAGAATTTTTTTAAACAAAAATCATGAGCAGGTTCAATCAAATGAAAATAATTTGAGTTAATTGTCTTTCTTGATAAATTTTTGTGTGGATTTTAGGGATTAGTGGAATTGAAATCCATTTGTCTGCCGTCGCATACAAAAGAACCAGAATCCTTTTTCAGTCTCTCTGCCACCATTCTTATGCAATATAAAACCATGTACAAACAAAATATAGAGAAAAATGTTATTTAGATAAAAAAGGAAAAATTCTGATAAAAATTTTTTCTCCCAACTTTTAAAAAACCATTTCAAAACCTGTAAAGGCAATAATTGTTACTTAAGTTTGGTTTTAAGAAAAACAAAATCTCAATTATTTGATAGATAAAAATTCAAAAGGTTAAAAAAAAAGAAACTAGTCACTTTGGTTGGATTTTGTTGACTGAATTATTGGAAGAGATGATATTCACAGTTAATGAAAAAGTCACAATATATTTTTAATAGGATTGTTGATAAGTGAAGTTTGTCAAAATTAACTGTTAAAAGTGTTTGGGCAGAGGGTTTAAAATGTGGATATACTTGTTGTGAAATGAGTGTAATAATTTAGATACGTTTTGATAAAATAAATGTTGAATTCTATATCCTTGGGTTAGGCATCAGGTTAAGCCTAAGGTATAACTAAAGAAAAATTTTATACATTAATGTGGAGCTAATTAGTGGACATTTTTGTTAATGTAAATAACGTAGCTTTAATTAAAAAATTATTGCAGAGATTATAATAGAAAAATTATGAAAATCTTTTTTATTATCTAAATTATTACACAAATTTCTAAAGGTGGTGTTTACTGAGAACGGATTGACATTCCATCTGTAATTAAGTTCCGCCTATCTCCTACTTGTCACCATCTCTTTTCATTAACAAGCGGACAATTAAAAATTCACATAACATTCCATTTTTGGTTAAACTCTGTGCTATTTTGCTATTTACGTCTTCCTTTTTAAAAATTGGATGCTAAAGAATGTTCTTCTTCACATACTAAACCACTGATTTCACCTCTTTAACTGAGCAGTTGATGCCACTGAATGTTGCAGTTGTATAAAGAATTTTAGACAAACTTGTTCTCTGCAAGGGTTGTGAAATGTGTAAGAAATTTTAATCACAAGTGGGGATTTATAAGTGTATTGTATAAGAGTTTTACTTTTTCTATAGTTGATAGTTTTGAAGAAATTTAATAGCACTAAGTAAATATTTGTATTAGAAAAAAAAATGCCTTCAACCGAGGGCAAATGAAAAAGTGTTTTAAAAGTTGTTTGTGTCCATTGTACATAATTCTCAGCTATTTTTTTGGTTGCTTTTTAGGCGATTAATATTGGAGAACATTTTTGTTTCGTCAGACTGGTGACAAGTTTATGAACAAAAAAAGTGTATTGAAAAGCAAATCTTTGTAATGTTGTTGATAAGAGATTTATTCACTAAATATTTTAAACGGCAGTTATACAAATTATACTGCTTTGATTGGTTATTTTTTATTTTAAATTTCATTTTCAATTTGTTAATAATACTTTTATTTCATTTTACCAATTCTGGTGTCTGTTGTGTTTTTGTATAGATTGAAAAAATGGAAAAATGAATTAGAATTTTGTAGTTTTCTTTTTACCATTAAAAAATTGTTATTCCAGATAGAAATAAATACACTCTCCCTCTCAAAGGGGAATTTATTTATTTCTTTTACACAAAAAAAAAAACTTTCTTGTGTATACCAATTGAAAGTATATAATCTCAAACTTATGTCAAATTTGAGAAGCAATTTTTGTCACAAGATTTCGTAATTTGAATTTCACGTATTGCAATTTGATTTTAAAAATTCTCTTATTTTTCTTTAGCCAGATATTTAATAAATAAATGTTTCTGATATTATCCAACGTTTAATTAACCCTTTGAGACACAAAAAGTGCCTTGCAAATATATTTTAAATTAATTGTTCTAGTAAAATACCTTTTAAAAAAGAAAATAAATACGTCATCAAAACGTAATTCGTGTGACTTTTTGATCTCAAAGGGAGAGTTGAAGGTTCTTTACGCAGGCACACAACAGTGCCGAGCAAGCCATTTATAAACAAAAATACTAACTTCGAAGAAACTTTTAAAATGTTTCCTCAACCAGAAAGCTGAAGTCTAAACTATCTGTAAATGTTTGTAAGGTAAATATTCTCCTTGATTATTATTTATGAAAAAATGAGATGAAACGTTAGTTATGGTGTCTTTCTAATTTTCGTTTTGTTAATGCATTAGAAACGCTAAAGGTACACATTTAAACGTGATTTTTATTTTTTATATTACTCGCCATTGAACGTGGTAGATACTCATACCTATGTGGAGTAGAAATGTTACTCGCCTGTTTATTTCGTCCAGCCCTGAACAACACTTGAATTCTTAGGTAATTTTTTTTAATATTAACCGATGATAGGAAGCAAGGAAGAGGTAATATCAAATTTTTTATTCATAAATAACAAGTAAAAGTCGCGATTTCTTTTGTCAAATCAGAAGTTCTATAAATATTTTCAATGCAGTTTGGTAAAAAGAATGCTAAAATTAAGATTATACTTGTCACAAGTTATTTTATTTTTACATTGTAACTGTAATGACTGTCTAGTCTTTGTGAGTTGTCTAGTCTTTAAAAACGGAACAAATTCGAAACAAAGATTAGATTTCGCCTTATTAAAATTAGATCCACGATTTTCAAGTCAACTGACAACCAAAAAAGAAAATTGTGCAGTAAACTTATAGTTATTACGGTTTGTGGAATGTTGGCTTCTTACCATATTTACATCAAATTAGTTTATTTTTTGAGTTATCCCCGTTAATAATATTGTAACGGTTGCTGAAAATTCGACTATCCATTATCCAAAATTAACTTTATGTAGTATCTTTGATACACTTGACTTTCCAGTAGTAAAAACATCTAAATTGTTAGGCATTGATAAATGCAACGTTACTGGACATACATATCAGGCAACGAAAAGCAACTGAGTGTACAATGGGATAAAGACTATATCGAATTCCGTGACGAGCTGCCACGAGCAAAACATTTTGCTGGTAATACATTGTCAACTTATAATTTTTAGCTTTTCGACTACAGATCCAGCCCAGCACGGAGCAACGAAACTCATATTTCGCCCTTATGACTTATTGCCTAATTTCTCGAGCTGAGCGGTTAATGGTAAAAAAAAAAAAAACTATTATAGAGAATGAAATTGATGAAATTGAATTGAGCTAAATATTGTGCTTTCATAGTTTGGACAATACTTTTTGGATTTATGGCAACTCTTTCAACCGAAACTGTCGGAACCCCCAATTTCTGTTCATCACAACAAACGAGCACTCCTCATTTTTTGGTAGCAATGGCGACCAGGAACTTTGAAAGTATCAAAACACAGTGAAGCGGGTGCACCCGGCGACTAATGTCAGAAGGTTATGGTAAGTTGATAAGTTAGCAAAAGTGTACATTTTTTTTACCAAAAAGAAACGTCTTAATTGTAATTATTGTTAGTAGATGTCGCTTTTACTTTCAGGAGCTAATGACATAAATGCAATTGATTCCAAGCTATTAGCGCCTATTATTATTAGATTAGAAATTTACAAAGAAAATATTCAAAGGTTTAATAGTACTGTAATAGTAATTAGTACAAATGAAATGTTTGAAAGAGAAATGAAGAAACGCATGACAAAAAAAATTATTTGTGTTCATGCAAATTATATAATATCATAATTTACTATAATGAACAAGTTAAAAGTTTGTTTAAAAACTATGTTTATTAACTTTTCCAGAAAAATTTAATGTTTAATGTAATAATATATTTTACTTAACAACTACTAAATCTCATATAAAAAGCTCATAATTAGAAAACTCTATCGTGGTATTGGCCTTCAGCTGTAACTGGTGGAAGCCTCTGTTGTTGTTGATGACCCGCTTGAGGCTGCGGTGCTCGTCTTCGAGGTTGGGCTAAATACTCAAACATGGACTGAGTGTGTGTCGATAACATTCTACCTAAATCTCCAGGCATCGGATCTGTCCAGAAAAAATCATGGTTCAATGCACTGTCGCTGTCTATTCGCTTGTTAGGATCGAGTATAAGAAGTCGGTCGAGTAGATCAAGAGCATATGGATCTTTAACGTAAGGCTAGAAAATATTATTAGAAGTAAGTTTTTAAAAGTTATCTTTTTTATTCTTACTTTTAATCTTTCTTTGACTTTTCGTTTTTGACCTTTAGGCAATTCTAGTTTATGAAATAAATCTAATTTATCAGCACCGGGCCATACATCAGTGGTAACGGAACCACAAAGTTGGCTTATTAAAGTCAATTGATGTTGTTCAGCATTTCCTTGCATTATGGGACTCCGTGTCCACATTTCAGCCATAATACATCCAGCACCCCATTGATCAACTGGTGGACCATAATTACGGTCACCTAAGAGCAATTCTGGAGGTCTGTACCATAAGGTGACTACTCTGTTTGTGTATCTATTTGCAGCGCCGTTTTTGTTCACGCTGAACGCTCTGGCTAAACCGAAATCAGCAAGTTTGAGGACACCGTTTTTCGTAATAAGGATGTTGGCGGCTTTCATGTCTCGGTGAAGAATTTTGTTACTGTGAATGAAGTAAAGGCCATTGAGCAGTTGTTGCATAACCTAAAAGAAAAAGGTATTTGAACAAAATTTTTAGTTTAGATTTTTTAAAAAAATGTCTTACTTTTTTAATCTCCCCGAGTGAGAATTTGACGTTTATGTTGCTCAATAAACCTGCTAAATCATGTTCACAGAAATCAAAAACAAGGTAAAATGTACTTTTCGATCTGTTGAATTGACTTGCTGGAAAAAAAAAATTTAGTGTTGTGAAATGTTTTGAATTATCATCCGTACTTACCACGGGTTCGACAAATTTCAATTAAATTTACGACGTTTTCATGTTTGAGCAACTGTAGAATCCGAATTTCTCTTAAAGCTGTGATTGGAAACTGTAAAAAATCTTAAGCATTTAATAAGTCATTAGAAATTTAAGTAGATTCTCTTCTTCATACTCCTTCTTTTTCATTATCCATCAATACTTTCTTCAGCGCAACTAATTTCTTCGTTTTGCGATGTTTGGCTTTGAACACTTCTCTTTAAAAAATAAATCATGAACAACTGAAATACAAGCACAAGTTTATTTTATATACCCAAATGTCCCTTGCCCGATTTTAGCCATTTTTTCGTATTTTGAAACCTCATCGCAATATGGGTAATCGTAATCATCCACAGGATTTTTATAAAGTTCATTTTTCGAATCATTACTCGTTGATGGTTGTTGCGGTGGAAGTGTAGCCATAATTGGGATTACAAAAAGCAATTTTTCACAAAGTTTATCCTATCATCAAAAAACGTCAAAATCGCAACATGAGCGCAGCCATGTTTGACATGAGTAGATAGTACACAAATTCTCCGATAGAGGAAAATTATTTCTGGTTAATTATTTGGAACGAATAATTTAGCGAATAATTGGCAAGTTTGCTTTCTTTGCTTTTCTTTTCAAAATATCTCAACAGTTTTACTTAATTAATTAAGCAGCTTGGAAAGCCATTCCAGTGAATAACGTCAAAATTTCTAGTCTTTTTATCAAGAAATAATTGTTTGCTAAACACCTAGAAATAGAAAGCAAGAAGTGTGAAATATTGCATCACTTTATTTTAATTTTATTATTTCACAACGAGAAAGCAAAAAATGCAATCGGTTGGTAATGACATCTGTTGTCGCATTAACGCAATGACATCAGATGTTTGAGATTACGGAAGCTACACACATACACACATCTATACATGTATTAAACTGCATACCCTCCTTTTTAAATAAACAACTTATTAAATAACACTTATGTATTGCTAATGATAAATGAGCAGTGTTTTATAAAGAATTTAATATTGTATGATAAAAAAGATAAATAGCTATATCAGTTCTTGTGGGGTACCGTAGAATTGTCAATGAACTTCAAACGTGTTCACTAACATTCCGTCATGTGTTGACATTTCCCATATGTAAGTAGTTATATAAATTGTCATTTATATTTACTTAAGAAATTAACGAGTTCTGAAATAAGAGCTTAAACACAAGTGACGAAAAATCAAAATGAGTGCAATACTTCAACCACAAGCAGGAGTGAATATTGACACGAAAAATGACGTGAAAAATTGCCATGCTGGCGAAGACTATCAGTTTCCATATTGTGACGTTGTGACAAAATATGAAAAGTTGGTTAAAATCGGACAAGGCACATTTGGGTTTGTGATCGTCTGATGTAATATCATCTGTAAAAATTAAGTTTATCAATGGCAGTTGTATTTTGTGATTAGGGAGGTTTTTAAAGCGAAGCATCGCAAAACGAATAAATTTGTGGCTCTTAAGAAACTCTTAATGAACGACGAGAAAGAAGGGGTAATAATTAAAACGTTTAACATATTTTTGAGTATCATTTGAAATCGATTTTTTTTTTCTTGAAGTTTCCTATTACGGCGTTAAGAGAAATCAGAATACTTCAGCTATTGAGGCACGAAAATATCGTCAATTTGATTGAAATTTGCAGAGCTGGAGGTGAAAATACTTGCTGTAAACATTTGAATGATTTGTTAATTATATTTTGTTTCGTTAGCTAATGAATTCGATTCGTCGAAATGCACGTTTTATCTTGTATTCGATTTCTGCGAGCATGATCTAGCAGGATTATTAAATAACCGTAACGTAAAGTTCTCGTTAGGGGAAATAAAAAAGGTAAGTAATGTGTGAAGTAACTTTTTTGACTTGAAGTAGATTTGTAAATTCGTACTTTCAGGTCTTGCAACAATTGCTCAACGCTCTTTACTACATTCACAGTAACAAAATCTTCCATCGCGATGTCAAAGCGGCCAACATTCTAATGACTAAAGAAGGAGTATTAAAACTGGCTGACTTTGGTTTAGCTAGAGCTTTCAGTATCAGTAAAAATGGGGTCCCGAATCGATATACAAACAAAGTAGTCACAATTTGGTATAGGCCACCCGAATTACTTCTTGGCGATCAGAATTACGGTCCAGCTGTTGATCAGTGGGGTGCTGGTTGTATTATGGCTGAATTATGGACACGGAATCCCATAATGCCAGGTCAATCAGAGCAACAACAACTGAATTTAATATGTAACCTTTGTGGCTCGATCACACCTGAAGTATGGCCAGGTGTGGAAAAGCTGAAATTGTTTTCACAAATGAAATTATCTTCTGGACAACCGCGAAGAGTCAGAGAAAGATTAGGAGTAATTTGTATTTACTGTAAGAAAATTTTTTTTACTTAATTTAATTTATTTCCTATTAGAAATGGGTAAAGAACGCAGACGCTTTAGATTTGTTGGACAGACTCCTCACTTTGGAACCTTCTAAGAGAATTGACAGTGATAATGCTTTAAATCACGATTTTTTTTGGAACGATCCAATGCCGAGTGATCTAAAGAACATGCTGTCGACTCATACTCAATCTATGTTTGACTTTTTGACGCCAAGGCGTCAGCATACTGCTCAACAAAATGTCAGTCAACGAAATGCTCAACGACTTCCAACTACCTCGAATGAAGGCCAATATCACGATAGAGTATTTTGAATATTTATTGTAAGTTTGTATTATTTTGTTATGTTTTAATAAATTTATTCTGTTCAAAAAATACAATATAGTTATTGGCATCAGAAATATTAGCTTAAATGTGTGATCTTAAAATTATTTTTATGTAAACTATTTAAGATGAACTGTTAGGCATTACACTTGAGCTTGATGCAATATTACCGTATCGTTTTTTTAAGTATGTTATCATATAGGTAAACATCGGCCAATCACTTCTACTGTACTTCGGTTACTACTAAAATTGCGTTCTCACATCCATGAAACGAAACTAATTATAAGTCGAGTTGTCCCGAAATTTCATGAAGTGGACTTTTGTACAAATGGAAAAATTACTCTTTTCAAAAATAAAGATGCGTGTAAATCCAATGGAGTGTCAAATTTAAATTGCTCGTTTTAAA
>JAQGAS010000796.1:0-33756 GCA_034686365.1 Pachymerium ferrugineum | reverse complement strand
CGCAGGAGCTCTGCAGGGAAGCAGGAAACCTCGGCTTCCGGCGCCCACAACGCCACCAGTGCCAAACGGGCACAATTTTTGAAACAGCGCCGCCATGAGAGAAAATGTTGAATCGGAATGAGCAAGTAAAGGCGCTCCACTAACCTGGAAACTCGTTTCCGTTGTGCAAATGGATTAATTAGTTTCAACGATCGATTAAATAAAAGGCGAGAGAAAAAATTAAGGGATGACTAATGAGTGGTAGGAAATGATTTTCCGAATCAAAGGTGTTTCTGTTGAATTATTTATAACTAGTTGTCGATTTTTTTCTATTTTACCTGAAGGAATTGTTTACTTGATTACCTTCGATGGAAATATCTGAGCGATCAGTCTTCCTAATCAAATGCCAAGTATCGAATTTCAAGGCCTTAACTTTTTACATCTTGTTGCCTGTGTCTTCTTTTACTTCTTTTTCATGGCGTCTTGCTTTTGGCTGACATCAGCGTTGTGATGCAATTCCTGCTTGAGGGCGATGAAAACTTTTCGAAAAGAAAGTGGCAAGCACTTTTAGTTTTATACTCGCTCAAGATGAAAATTTTTTAAAACTGATGTTTCTTTTACCACCTGTTTTAGATATTTTTTTTATTCCAGAGGGTCTCGTGGAATTTGAAACCGACTAGCGAGTTGAATGAGCGCTTTTTTTCCTTCCCCAATTTGATTTTAATGGTTTTATCATTAATGTAGGTTCAAGAGTTATGTTTAAAACGCAATCAAAATTGTTTTTAATATTAAACGGTAATAGAAATTGAAAAGTAATTGAATTTGTAATTTTTAAAGCTTTAGGGAGTTCATGAAAGCAAGAAATGAATTTTTTATTAATTCTCAAGGTAATTTAACCTAATTTGTTGAGGTAACGATATTTTAATGTTATAGAAAAATTTATTTACATCTATTTCGACTTTAATTTAACGAGCAACACTCGTTTTCTTATGTGACAGTGACCAGAAAATCCAATTTGGACTAATGAGAAAACGGATGAGTCAGTGCGCAACATTCGACGCAGGATTGGTTAACCCTGCAACCTGAGATTTTTTTTTTTTTTTTGCAGGTTCACTTTTTCTTTACAACTAGAGTTTAGTTTCCTACTTTCTAAACAAGGGGAAAAAATAGAGCCATCACTTTGGGGAATAAAATCCCTAGTTTACGATGAGTTTTCAGAATGAAGCACAAATCATAGTAGCTCACCTCTCTTGAGTTTACACGACTCGGGTGCTGACATATTGCTGGATTTAGGAGGGTCGAATGTCGCATAAAGTCCTCTCAAATCATCTTTTTAATGTCAAGTTGAAGGCTGACTACTCTAGATTAATCCGCGTTCGCTGAGGTTTTTATATAAGAGGGAAAAGGTTCGTCGACCTTTGTTTTACACGTTAAATTTTTAGTCCTGGTTTCCGTTGGTGTCAGCAGTTTTAAAAGGTTATTGATTTGGTTATTTTTTAATCAAATTTGGTTTTAGGGAAGGTGTGAATGAGTCATGGAGGAGTTATATTAAAGAGTTAGAATGTAGGTCGTGTTGAGGAGGAAGGGTTGGATCGATTGGAGATTTTTGTTTTAATGGTGGGGATTTTTTTTTTAAACCGTTCTGGGTTTGTAATAAAGGGTTTGTAAAACTAAATTCTTTCTTTTTTTTTTTTTTGTTAAGTGTGTGCTCGAATTGAATTTTGTTCTTGGGTTTGTAGGTTGTTCGGTTTGAGTTAGGAACTTGGAATAATTCGTCGTGCGTGTATGAATGGAAAGAAGATTATTGGTGATAACGCATGCGTGGAACGTACGAACGACAATCTTGTCAGAAACTGATGACAAGGGTTCTACCGTGTACATATTTTTTTCTGTTTGGAGGATAATATTATTTTAGAACTTTAAAATTTGTGGTAAAATTCTAAATTTTCATTTAATTCCTGTATTAGCGCTGTCAATATTTTAAAAAAATGAAAATGGACTAGAATTTGATTTTAGATTAAAATATTGCAGCCTAGTTTGTTTCCACAATACCGTTTATTATTATAAATTAAAATTTAAAGTTATAGAAATTAAAATAACAGCATGCATGATGGTATAATTAGTGTCTAATCGAATATTATAATACACTTACAATAAGTAAACAACCCCTCATGATGCAACATAAAATGTTTTCATACACTTATCGTTTATAAAAGTTGATTAAAAATCAAAATTATAAATTTAAAAAAGCATTTATAACTTTAAAGTGTATAAAACCCAATATTAACTTTTTTTGAATTTCTCTAATAAAATAAACAATAATAAAAAACTATAATATGACATATCATTTGTAGTAATGACACATCTTAAGGTAGCAAGAGAAGGATTACCATAACGACAAAAACTCTGAATTTCACATTCTTGTAGTGTATCGGGGGCTACAGATCAATACACGCACTGTGCAAGAAATAGGATGCACCCCGATGGGAATTGTATTCTTAAGTTCCCGCTACTTTCCCCTTATCTTTTTTTTTTCCCCTCTCTTCCCTTCATCGCTGTTCACAACATGACGATGATGCATATTTTTGGCTGACTTTTAAAGCCGTTTTTCCTAGGCGAATTTCTATTGGGATTTGAAACAGATTTGAAATTTTCACCACACGAGGAAACTTTTTAATTAGAATCTCATTGTGTATTTGAGGTTGTGTAATTAGGAAGATCCGAAGTGTGAATAGAGACGCTTTAAGAGACTAAATTTGTTCAATGAATAAATACATAATAAATAGATAAAATGTGATTGTTTCGAGCTCTGTGGAATTAAAGAGAAAGACGAAAGAAAATTATTTTTACCTTTTTAACCCAGTTCATTGTGGTTTTGGTTTATTTCGTCTACTCTATTTTTCATTAACGTCCACTTGTCATTTCTGACATCCAAACGTCCAATTATTGATCTGTTGATCATTTTTTTTTGATCAAGGTTTTTAAGTTTCTTTGACACCAAAATGGAACAAGATCTTTCTTTTTTAGATTGTAATTTTATTCCGGGTGTTGGGGGAACTTATTCCGGAGATGAATGATGGTGTTGTCGGCAGGTGGATTCGTTTTAATGAGAATATTCGAGAAAGGTGCGATTTGATAAAAATAACATCCTCATTCATTTTTTTACTTCTTTCATCTTGTGTTTGCTCCAATTTCTTTCATTTCTGCACCGCTGCTTTGAATTAACATTTCCTGTACAGAGTTAAAAATAAAATTTCCGACTTTCCCTAACTCTATCATTGCAATAAGAGAAATTTTGTTATCTGGTCAGTGCAGGTTTAACATTTTCCTCCCATTAAAAACTGTAATTACAAAGCAAAGTTTAAGTGCAGTTTTATTGGGTAGGATATTCGAGGGAAATTACACAAGTTCCTATTGATTGGGATGCTCTGTGTCAATACAGTAGCAGGTGCAACGTGTGTAGAATGGGCAGGTGGGTTTTGAGGTGGACGAACACGTCCGTTGTGGTCTATTCCCTTGTGCGGGAGGATGTTTTTTCTCCTCTTAAATAAGTCTAATAAAATTGAGTGCATGTTATATATAGGGAAATTGAATTGAATGTGAGTACGGTGTTTATTTCATTATTTTCTAACGCATTTTGGAATTAAGTCTATCAAATTGGAATAGGTTAATGGCTTCTTTTCACACTATTTCGTTCGCTTTTAAAGCTTTTCTACGTCTTCCTAGCTTTTAAAGAGGTTTTTTTTTCTTCTTCCTTAAGTGTAGAAGGCGGTGGCACATCGGTTAGAAACGAGGTCGTTATCCCTCCGGTTTCTTTTCCCTCCCCTCCGTGTGCCCCCTTCCGTGCATCTCGCTAAATAGTCTCTCTAAATGTAGTGGAATGGGGCCTCACTGTAATGTTGTTTGGGGCTTCTATACACAGTTGGCGTCGCCAGAGAACTAGTGACATCGTATCGTGATGAGGCTTAATAAATATAAACTGATAGAGGTAACTACTGTCATCATCGTCTTGGGTGATGCGGTAATATGGTACGAGTGCCTTGTCGTAAAAATGGATGTGATATGAGAAGATGGACCGAATTAGAATTTTAAATATACATCGCTGAAAAGCAATAGAAGGACTAGAAAAAATTCTCTCCTAACACTTTGCAGATTGAACACTGGAAAATAACTCTTGCTGTTTTTAAGAAGAAGAAGAATGGGAATGCTGCAATAGAAAAACTCATTCTTCATCTCTTTACCGAATTGGAAATTCTCCCTGGAGGAAGAGAGAATGTTGAAAGTTGGAGAGAGGCACTTTCGAGTTAGGAAACGTGGTAATTATTGATGGGGAGTCGTGTATCGAGCTGGATATTTGAACAATGCACTTCAGGGCAGTGTGTCCCTGCTATATACAGGAGGTGCCAGCAGATGACACTTGGCAAGTTCAAATCGTCTTCACTCTTGCCCTCGGGTCAAGGATTGAGTACAGGATGACAAGATACAGGAATTGATTGAAAACGACAATCTTTCTACACAGGATGTCTACTTTTTTGTTTGGAATTCAATATTTTTTTATTGAAGTGTCATCAAAATATGCAGAACGGAAATTCGGATTTTTATATTCCAATGTCCTTGGATAACTGGAAATCTGTTCCAATTTTTGTCCTTCGCTAGAAAAAGTAATATTTTAAACTGGTTTTTGTAGAGTGAATAACTTTGTTTATTAATGGACAGAGATTGTGTTTTCGCACATTAATGCTGTTTTATTCCCCTTGACATTTTGCAACTCGTTTAATTATAAAGTCACGTCGGTGGGAAATAAGACAAAATGACTAATCTTACTGGAGGTCATCATCTAGAATTTTTCACATTTCACAACATTTTTTTTATATGTATACAAGAATAAGATCTCAAGGATTTCAAAAGTTTTAAATTGCAAGAATGCATAATGAATGACTTATGTGTCAAGATGCGTTATTTACATGTTTTGTAGGTACAATAACAAGAATTCATTATGCAATGGGAGCTATTAAAGTGAGAAACGGAAGGAAAAGGCATTTTGCCTCGTTTTGACCAGGAGGCGACACGTGTTTGATGGTAATGAGTTTTGGTGGTTAAGGAAAACAATTCGCAATATTTTACGCGGTTTCTACATAAAATGAAATTTCCTATCGTAAATCTACGCTCCCCTTTTTCCATTTTGCCACAATTTCGTTGTCTGTCACACTCTTTGGATGACAACATTTCCCTGTCTATTAAAACCATAGACCACCCTCCGAGTGTTGCACCACTTTTAATTAGTCACGCACCTTTGGATACGTGCAAGTCGAGAATTATTGGTGATTTTTATCAAATTACGACCGTCTATGCAAGTGCTCAGCTTTGTATTCATTTCGGATAGCTGTGTCTGACACTTGAGGCTCTTCACTACAGAACTCTGCCACGAGGTCATAATTGGCGACCTCTGTCGCCATCAAATCGAAATGGTGTTGATATTTACAAAGTTTTTATCGAAATTAATAAAACACACAGCGCCGTCTTTTAGTGATTTTAATCTTGGGCTATTGTCCATTTATTTGACATTAAATATTAGGTTGTGGCAGGTGACGTGTGTTTGCTCTAATAAAAATTTAATGACGAATCCATTAGACTGGTACTCTAGTTTTATTTTTCTCTAAGATTAGTTCTCAATCAGACGAGATGCTTTTTGATCTTTTATTCATGAGTTGTTTGTGGTTGTTACATTAAGAGAGGAAGTAATGACTAGGGCTATGAAAAGAAGGAATAAAAATGCTAACTGCAGGTGAGGGGATAAAAGGTTTTGCGTGAGAGGTTGAAGCGCTCTTGTCATAACATTGTATTTTCATTTGCATCTTTCTCTCTGACAGGTCCAAGATAGAAATGTGTGAATCTGTCAATTCCAAGAGGTGAGAAAGGAAAAAAGGTTTTGGGATGCTGAGAAAATAAGGGGGGAAAAAAAGTTGTTGGGACTTTTTTTTATAACTCACAACATGTGTTTTATTTTTGTGGAGGGGAGAAATCTTTGAAGTTGATTGCTGTCAATTGATTTACAGCACCAATATAAAGCTTTCACTGCTTCTAATAAGGGATTGAAAGGCCATTTTTGAAATGTTGACAACAGATGGTAAATTTTTTTCGTCTGGAAGATTAAAGGTGAGAATAGAGGGGAGAAGAAAGTGTTAATGACACAAATGTTTCCGCCAAAAGTTGTAAACATGGTTAAAAGTTTCAATTTAAGATATTTTAAGACTTTTCGTTCTCATATTGGGAGTTTTCTGTAAGAAATAAAAGTCGTTTGTTAGCTGTTTTTCAAATATTATTTAATTCAGTAGCAGTCTGCAATGTTGTAGTCGAAATTTTGCGTAAAGAAGACGTAAAAATGGGATTGCATAAACACGTAATTATTATATTGACGTGAGATGCCTTTAAAGAAATTGTATCACTTGTTATTTTTTGAACGAAAACCGACACTTTTTTTGTTTTGAAACTGAATTCCTACAGTCATCTAATTTCATTTTTTACAATCTGACACTTGACATCCTTTTTCTGGAATACACAAAACTCTGAACTAATCGCCCTCTTCTAACCGACGATCCTCTTGAACACAGTCTGTGATTTGTGCAGGAGTAATTGGATCACTAGACATCTCGTGTGGTAATTTAAGAACGTCCAATAAAAAATCATTAAGGATTAGGGAAGAGGAAAAATGCGAGGGTTAAAAAAAATGTTAATTCTCGCTTTTCACTTTCTCACATTCCGCAAACTACAAAAACTTGATCGATTCAGGAGGGAATTTTTTATATGTATATATATTTTCTTTACCCCCTTTTTCTATAGGGATTTCTCATATTCCTGCAACGAACCGTCCAAAGGGATTAACAAGAGAGATGGATGTTTATATACACATCTAGTTTCTATGTGCGAAATCCCCTGTGGGGGGAAAAAATCCCTGGGTTAGGTGTAGTCGCACGTTGCTTGAATGTATATTTTTTTCATATAAGAGAAAGTTTCGATAAAATTAATTTCGTTCGTACCTTTTAGCCTTGTAATTTAACTTTACCGAGTACTTACAAACAAGTCATTATAAGTTTACTGCTAATACATTATTTTAACTTCTACATCAACCGAGATCACATCCACGACTTTTCCACCCTCTGTCATTATAATTTAAACTTTATGACTTGTTTTTACTGAAGAAGCCAGTCTGGGTGATGAGACATGTCAGTTGATTGGGCTGTTGTGTGTCGTGTGTGGCCGCAAAGGGATAATACAAGAAGAAGCGACGACACCCTCCCAGAAGTGGGGTTAAAAGGGTTAAATGAGTTGGATAAGAGAAGATTGCATTTGTGAAAACACTTATTACCAAACAGCTAATCAGAAACGTTGTGGAAGGAGTAGGAAACGTTGCACCTCTCTTAACAGCATTTTCCTTATCGCCCTCTTGAGTCGAGTTCATCTGGAAATGGAGCCGTAGAAAAACGTTAAATTTATTAAGTTCTTAGATGGGGAGGTATGTTTTGATGTGGCACACAATGGTTGCGTCTGTTTTCTGTTGGAAAAGAACGGCCATAAAATGGGTGCCCCTAGGTTGGCGGGGAGGTCAGAGAGGGGAAATGTTGCTCTGATGGCGATGATGGTGCTTTAGTAGGGTCGGGATATGGGTAGAAGAGTGTTGCTGACCCGTGAATCAGAGTCGTTTGCTGAGCGCCGGGGGAGATGCCCTCATCACGTTCAAAAGGTTTCGAACATCATCCAATACTATTACCATCTTTCACTCTTTGTGCTTAGGAAATTTCAATTTTAACGAGAAATTTGTTTTTACTACTAGAAGGAGTGAAATAAGATGCTGTGTTAACACAATTGCATCTGTTGTGACTAGAAATGGGGCTGAACCTGAGTAGGGGAGATATCGAGTGGCTCTTGGGTTTTACGCTTTTGTTGTTCGCTGATTATGCCCAACCACCATAACACTTCACACCCTTATTTTCTCTGAGATGTTGCTGCACACATCCGGGTTAAACATCACGCTTCAGAGTGATTCATGTTGGTTCACACTTGATACTTTTCCTATCCTGGAAATATTCTTCTTGTATAGATTTAGGCCTGCTCTGTCGTGGTCCCTGCAGCAGCTGGTGCCCCTCCTCGTCCACCCTTCCCTCTTTTGGTTGCCATATTCTTTGCCCAGACAAAAGCCCGCAATTGAGTTGGGAATTGTTCGCTAGGGGGCCATGGATCGGTTGGCGCCTGGCAGCAATTCTAGTCATGGATATTATTGTGTGCGCCCGGAGAGAAAGAAGCAAACTGCCCTCTGCCAACATTGAAAAGCGGTCACGTGGCAGGCTTATCAACTGCCTAGACTCTTTTCTATGTTATCAACACATCCGAATTGCCCTTCCATAACCTTTCGTGGAGGATCAGTTTGTTGATACAATTTGTCTAACTTATTCCTGTATTGAATATTTGATGATTTATGAATTTATTAGATCCCACCTCTCTCTAGCTCTGTGTGTGTTTAATTTCGGCTTTGACACTCCTCTTTCAACCCCTTTGTCTTCTCATTCAATTTGACAGAGCCGTGGGTAATCCCTTGTGACAGCTTCCAAATCCCCCTTTAACCCTTTGTTTTCACTTGATGGGGAAAGACGCGACACGTGTCTTCTGTCGTTTCCCACATCCGTATTTGTTTTTTTTTTTTTTTTTTTTTTTTTAACAACCAAAAAATTTGTGTTTAGACGTTTCAGTTAGAAAAATTAGCCAATTATAATTTGCAGTTTTCTGCAGTGATTTGGTCAAACTGCAGAAAATCTGCAGTGTTTAGGAAAAAAATGTGTTAAAACTGAATTCTAGTATTTAACATGTAACAGGGGGGGGGGGGGGGTAAGAAACCATAGAGTACTCCAAAAATGAATTTTTTATATATAGATGTAAGAAGGGGGGATAACGTACAAAGTACCCCTTTCATTTTGTAGAATTTAATCAGGTATAGCCAGAGATACTGTATAAAGTACTGTTAAGTGTATCCTGGACATTGTACTTGGGCGAGAACTTCGGCATGAAAACTAACGGATCTGAGTGTTAATCTGCTTTGAAGACTTGGCTTGAATTCTAACGACGCAGCAAGTAAATGACTGGAAATGGGAATTCGGCTCGCCAATTAATCGGTTAATGATTACCTCGACACACGGTGAAGGAATAGCAATTGAGTTTGTAAGGGAAAGGTTCGAATTGTACCACGAAGAACATTAAAGGGTGAGAAATGTTTGTTTTGAACAGCGAAACTTTTTGTCTTCATTAATACCAATCTACTGCCTTAAAAGTACAAAGAACCCCGATGGGATGCCACACTCATTACAGTTATTTACGTAATTAAAAACGCCGCCGAAATTGTTGAATTGATAACTTCCGGCACTCATTTGACACGTGTAGCAGTGGCGCACGAGGATTGTAAATCATTCCTGATCTTATGAGCTTTGTTGGTAGAGGTCGCTGGAGTGTTAAGCGGTTTATCTCAATACATAGGCAACGGCGAACTTAACTAATGACTCACGTTGGTGGTCGACGGTTTCGAAAAAAATGTAGAAAGTTGGCGATTGCTAGCGGCACGTCTTTGAAGTAGTTTAATCGTGGTGTTTGTAGCCCTTAGAGGAATGCGAGGGGAAAGAAATTTTGTTATTTGGTTGCTACGCGACAAGAGTCTGCACGATCTGCAGATGAGCAACACGAGAAGGGATGTGCGAAATTCTCTTAAGCTGGAGTTTTTAGTAGGAGGCCAGCTGTAGTAATGGCGCCACCCAGTCTGGACTAAGTGTCGTCTCTCCCTAAAAACCTCTCCCTACTCTCTGTATTCATCCCGTCAATCATGGGTGACGCAAAACCCTCCTCTTTGCCTAATAACCTTGCACGCCTTGGGTTCTGCAGCCAATTTGCGCGGGTGGATTCTGAGGGCAGCTGTATAAGGGATTGGCATGTGACGACCTAAGGGAATGGAGCATGAAATCCCCCAGATGATGGTGGCTCTTCTGAGACTAATCACCTCTTATATTAACGCTTCTTTTGACCTTAAGCAAATGAGAAGTTGTCAAGTAGTTATATTTTTAGTTTCGTTGGCTTCCTGTGCCATACTTATGCCCGAAAACGTCAATAATAAATATTACCTGCCTGGAAATGAATAGTTTTTGTGTACACTACAGTATATTGATTTAACGAACCATAGTGTTTGTGGGTAGCCTTGTGATTTGCCCTGAATTATCTTCTGTTGAGTCAGAAAATTAATGCTCAGCCAAAGGGAAACTGAACCAAAGTGACATGCAAAGAATTCAGGAGACAAAAACTTTTTTCACCCAGAAATTGATGGACTTCTAAATCAAGATATGAACGTTATTGTGCATCTAACTCGGACATTAAGATTGTGCAGATTGTCTCTGAAGTTTTTTTATTAAGTGTGATGAAAAGATAAATACATTGAAAATGTTGAAGCGAGAAAACCTTTGTCCAACGCCATCTTGTTATGGCGTCATAAGAGACAAATAAGGATAACTGAATAGAAGCGAAAATATTAAATTTTTCTCGTCAAAGAGTTTGATTGCCAATTCTCATTAACTGGCAAATAAGGGCACCACTCGCGCAAATTATTCGACATTACTACTGAACTGCCACTTCTCTCGAAAACATATCAATTTCTGCTGACCTAATCTCAAGTGATTCCCTTCCAACACTAATTAACAGATGTTGAATCAAGGAGAAGCATCCACATCTTCTTCCAAAAACATCAAAAGGGGTTTTTAACACTTTAAGAACTAATTAATCTGCCACCAAATAGCAAATTTTCATCCGTACATCTGGAGACTGACGTCCAACTCCCTCTACGTCGGTCGTCAAGGTGACAGCCGAATAGAACCTGGTGTGACAAATCATCAGCTCCCTCCTCTGAAAACGGCAGCACAAAAGAAAACCTCGGGTAATGAGATTGGCAGCGCCGCGCTCTCTCGGGATGAAGGGGAAACCGTGAATAAAAGACCCCCGTTTGCAATGCTAACATCACGACCCCTCGTGGCTGTAATTCACCTCACGCACCAAGGACCATCTAGGTTCGGGCAAGCCGCGTGTCCCCACGATGACCTCGCCTATCTATCAAAAGAGAAGTTCAGGTGAATGAGATATGGCAACTTTCAACACGTGACCTATCGAGCAATTACACATGTCTTAAAAGCAGTTTGAGAGGTTGACATCGCGGCCTTTGATTTCCTGATTGGATGGAGAGATGCGATCATAGCTCACGTTACTAAAAAGAGTTGTTTTTTTAAATTCCGCTTATAGTAATACGATCGCTTAATGACATTTTCCAAAAAATTCTAAACGTGTCTCATGTTTGAATTTTTAACTTTTCACAATGCAAATTGGCTTTTGTATACCCATAGGGAGTTGTGCGCATGCTCATAAAGGGTTATTGACAAGTTCAAAACCAGTGTTTTGTTGATTCGCAGCGGTAGGCCTAGAGGTTAAATGAAGGGTTAACTCAAAACCCCCTCTTATTGACTTGTAAAATTCTTTGTTGTTTTTTTTTTACACGTGATTTCACCCTGATTTAGCTTGTGTTAATCACGTTTCAAAGTTTTCCCTCCCCAGTGATAAAATTCTTCCATTAAAATAAGAAGGAAAAAACTGGTCGCGGTGTTTAGTGTTCCCTCTCCACTTGTTTTCTTCGCAGTTTGGTGATGCATGACGTTAGGGAAGGGAAGAGTTACGTCTGGTAGGGAATATAGAGTTTGTAGTGACAGGTTTGGTTCCTTCTCGAATCTTGACATTGCATCTTCATCTTAAGGGAGAAGAATACGGGTGGCAAATTAATTTATGGGTTGTCGTGGGGGGAAATAAATTTTGAGTTATGTGTGAAAAGGATTTAAGGATTTGTGAGAGAATCATTTTTGATATTTTTTTCTTTTGAATATTTACAAGGTTGACGTCATTGTGAATGCTTTATAGTGTAGGTTGTACCCTCTGATCGATTAGGCGGTTTATCAGAGAAAAAGTGATTGGCAAAAGGGGATTTTACTAGATTATCTCCTTCTTTTGTGTAACCTGCATTTATTAATTACACTAATGAGATTAAATTGTGTTTTACATTTGGGCCACCTGCGAATTTCATTTTGGAAAAATTTAGAGTAAGTGTCCAGGGATTAGTTCGTTCCCCCTTTTTTAAGAATGTAAAAGGAAATTACAGAATGAATACTCATTTTTATGGCTTGAAAATAATTATGGATTGTCAAAATCAAACACCCTCACACATTCAATATGTACCGAAACACCATTTTGGGTAATACCAATTTTTAAGGTTGGCACCGCCATTTTTTAAAAAGTGCGTGACGTCACAAACTACGGCGACAAGTGACGCCAGCTGGTAACTGTTTGCGTAATAATAAACAATATTGACTAATAGTCAATCGTACTTGATGTTCTTCTTTACGTTGTCCATGAATTTTTTATCTTAAAAATCAATAAGATGTTCGAAAGTTTTGTGACCCCCCTTCTTTATTAATTGTGTGAAAAGTTATTTCAATTTTACACTTGAATTTACGATGATAATGTTATCACCATTTTGTGCTAACACGCTGATGAGTCTCAAGGATTTCATTTAGGTTTTTGATAGGTCTCGTTTGTTCCAGATAAAGTACGTTCTAACAGCCAAGAAAAGTGGAGATTAGCTTCAGTGTGTGAATACACCGTATTAAAAGTTTTGCTTGTACGTTCAGCTGTTTGTCACAAGGTTCGCTGCATATTTAATTCAGTTTGATGTGCATGGCCCTGAGGTGTTTACTCATGCGCAATCATTTGTAAATGGTTCCAAGTCCTCCCTCTTAAGAAACTCCAGCATCTTGGCTCGAGTGTCAGCTTTAGAAAAAGATCCTTTAAGGTTATAAAGACTTCAAAAATGAGTGTCGCACTACTTTTTGTGTACGAGCGCCATTTGTTAGTGAATGAGATTACCTATTCTTTGTATTGATTTGATCGAAGACGGTTGGTGTCGGTTAATTCGGATGAGATTTCAGCTTGAGAAGATTAGTTTATTTGCTTAGCTATGTTTGTGCTTAAAGGATTTTCTTGTCTAGGAGAGAAAATAAGAATTTATTGTTTTCAAGGAAAAGGAAATCTGCCTGAATTACATAAATCTTTTCAAGCAAGAAATACGAGTCTCTTAAATGTACTATGTCATTCAAAACTCAAAAAGTAATTAATAATTCAATACTGTCATTAAACTCGAATTACAAACCCTGTACGTTCTTACATAAAAGCTTTTCGTTGAATATCAAGTTTTTTAAAAATTTCATGAATATGAAAACTTTCAGAAAAAAAAACGCCGATAGCTATTTCAGCAATACACGAGGATTTATTACAAGGTTATTTTAGAATAGCCTTTTTTAAATTCTTAAAAGAAGGAAAGACAAGATGTTTGTTAGCTTTTCTTGTTCTCAAGATTATTTCATTAGGTCTTTTTGGAAGTCCATTAGTGTCTGTATTTATAAAGGAAGAGACTTGTGTAGGAACCAGTAACAAGTTTAGTTCCTTTGTTTAAAGCAGACCTATGCATAGCTCTTTTTGACTATAGTGCTATTGACGTCTTTTATGCTGATTCTCTTCATTTGGATATGCAATGAATTGCAGCTATTGAATATAAGGAATGTAATGAAAGTGCTGTGTCTGCTACTTTTTACTATTTCTTCTTACAGCCAAATGAAGTTTATTTTGTCAAACAAAGGGAAATGGCTGCACTGTAGCTTGTGTTATGTTCAGTATACGGGAATAATAAAACATGCGCATTGAATCTCTCATGTATGTGCCACAATCTTGTTGATGTTATTTGCTGCTATTGAAACAGAATCTCCATTTGGCCAATTACTAGAAAGGGAGGAACAAGATGGGTCTAATGAGTGTGTATGGGGGACATTATATAATGCTGCGTGTCTGCCACTTGTTGTTTCTGGTTTGCAGCAACAGATGAAATGTTTAGTTAAAGTGAAAGTTGTGATTAAATTTATTTTTAATGTTAGAGGTAAATTTGATTTTTTATTTTTCTCAGTGAGGAGAGTCACACCCTATGACGCATAGTGCAATGTGAGAGGAATCTGAGAAGGGTTGTAATAGTAATAGATGTAATATTAGTAGTAGAATAAAAGAGTTGAATAGACAAGACGTGTCTTATTTTACTCCTCCACACTCAGGTTGAGGTGTTATTGATTTTTTGGGTTTTTCCTTCTTTGAACCACATCAAACAAATGTCGCGGGGATTACATTAAGGCCTTGACAAGAATTTCTGGCGTTTGAGCTCGTTTCTTGTTGGCACGTCGTTTGCTGAATTCGGCACAAAATTGGCACAAATTCTGAGTGCGGAAAGCCAATTTGAATCAACTTGACGATGCCTATTGCACGGAGCTTATAATGCTCTTTGATTAATCTTTTCTTTTTATTATTGTTCGAAGTTTTTCTGAAGTTTTTTTGTTACCTCTTTTTTTATTTTACAGATGTGGCTTTTAGAATGATTGAATTTTGTTTTTTTGTCAGTTGGTGTGTGGTTTTTTTTTTTCCTCTTCAACTCATTCGCTGCATTCGTAGGAAATGAATTACGGCAGAATTTCATTTTCCATGACCTGGGAAAGGGCGAAGTACCAGTGCGTCGTTGGTGTTTTCGAACTTAATTTGTGCCTATTCTTGCCCGTTCACTTTTTAAATGAAAAAGAAAAGTGATGATTGCGGTTTGTTTCCCAATAGGCAAAAAGCTAGAAAGACGTTAAAAGTTTGATCGCGAAAACTCTGGTGTTGTTGCGCAGTCATTAAATGACGAATGATGTGTTAAGTTTTGAAAGGAATGTTCAATTTAAAATGTCAATTGGACTTTATGAATTTGAAATAGTTGCAAAGTACTTAAATTGGCTGCTGCCTAATAATTGTATTTTAATCCACCACCCAGAGTTTCTAAATGGAAAAGGGCGGGTAATCATCACTTCAAAATTGACAGTTCCCATAATCGGTTTAGAATGTAGAATTTGCCAGAGTGCTTATTATTTTTCAAATTACTATAATTCGACTTGGGTATTTTTTGTCTAAATGGGAATGGTAATTTTTTCTACTTTGATTTTTTGATATTTATAAATTAACATAATGTGCTTTTGTTTACATGTTTTGAATTATGCAATACAAAAATAATTCCAAAAATCCACTTACCATTCTTGCATCGATGAACCTAGAAGGTTGAATTTTAATCTTTTAGAAAAGATTGCATTTTGGAGCAGTGTTTGTATCTTTTTAACCACAGAGTTTAGCCAATGCTAAAATGTATCTGGTATATTAAATTTAAATCTTCAAGTGATAGTCAAACGCTTTTCCTAATGGGTTGCTTCTGACAACTCTACAATTAGCCAATTAAGACTGTGTAATCAATAAAATATGAGTGAAGCTAAGTTCAAGAAGCAAAATATGAAGATTTAGTTTAGTACACTTAGTGTGCTCCACTTTGTTCTTCCCTAGAGTCATTTCTATTAATAAACCACAATTAGGGGTAGAGGACCTTGTGATCTTGGCATAATCATTTTTTTTACAAAGAGGCCGAAATGGAAATTTAAAACGACATTCTTTTGTAATTCACTTTTATTATTCTAATGAATTCTTAAAGTTTGTGTATTTTTTATGTTCTAAGAATGGATGCCAACACGCAACATCTGTGGTTTTTCACTTCATTTCTCCTTACCCAACGTTAAAATTGCATCTATTTCATGAAAACCAAACTTATTTCAACCTACAACCTTTAAAATAAATATTATTTAAACTGAGAGTATCTTTATTTACACTGTTTTATCGTCGAATGTTAAGTGCTTAAATAAAATAATGAATTATTTAAAGAAATCCGCCTCTAACTTTCGAAGTTAGTTTAAGCAATATTATACGCATAGCTGTTTGTAACGCACGTGAACTTAACTCATGACAGCTTGTACTTCAAAAACCTTTTTTTTAAAAAAAAAAAAAAAAAAATAGGCATTACGACACTACTTACTTTAATTTCTTGCAAATTGCTGGAGAAATGAGGGAGAATTCTGTGGTTAACTTTAAGTGCAATGGCTTATGTGTGTTTCATTTTTTTCCCGTTTCCCACCAATTTTTTACCACTACTTTTAAATTGCCTTTACGAGAGCCCCATTAATTTCCAGGCTTTTTCCATACCGTAACCGCCTTGTACATTTTTTTCTGTATTTACAAGTGATGAAGTAGTTTACTTTTTCTTAGCGGTTTCCCTACAGCGCGATTAGCCAATTATTTATTCCACACGAAAATGAAAGTGAGAAATACAGAAGTGTGTGTGTGTCAGACACGTTTCTTTCACCCCATTCCTACTTGATTCAATTAAGCATCGGTCTTCATAAAGAATCCTCGATTGTATCAGCAAAGACGTTAAAAGAAACATAATATAATTTGCCAGCATGTCTATCCTCACTTTTTTTTTTTAATACTTTAACCTGACTAAAACTTTTATCACCTCTAAACTTTTTGAAATTTTTATATTTATATTGAAATTCAAAGTTGTCGGAGCCCGAAATTACCTGAGACCTAATTAGCATACATATTACTTTGCTTGTCGTTTCTACAAAAGCGTTAAAGCAGATGCGGTTTTCAGATACGGCAAATTTTGAGTAATAACCTTTTATTCATCACCGTAAATTTGTTGCGTTTTCCACTTGCGGCTTTGATGATCGAATTTGAGGCCGTCGATTCTGATACGTGGGTATAAACCAACCATATTGGGCGCCCCCTTCTGGTAAAACCGAACCTAGAGTAGCCTAATTGGCCTTTGGGTTCTTGGTGCAACGGTTCCTGCACCCGTTTGCACGTTTGTAACCACAAATTAACGTTGCCAGCATCTATTCTCGTCTTGTGGAACACGTGACCACAAGAGGCGAGCGGGCTTTGCCTCTTATTAAAATACGCTTAAGATTGTTCTTTTCCTTGGCACCTAATTAGATAGTGCAGTTTATACATGGGCTCCCAGTTGGAATGGGAAGTTGAAGTTGACCATTTCAAAGACTGGCGTTAGATGCCTTCATTTCAGTTTGGTTAAAGCATTTCCTCTGCCTTTTTGGCACGACTGATCGATTTCTTTTTCTTGTTTTTTTTGGAATGGTTTTGAAACTTATTTTGATGGACAAGAAGTGATTGAATTGTTCGTCGATAGATGGCGTACGGATTCCGATAAATCGATGGTGTTTTTATTGGGAAGAATTTTTCGAAATTATTGATTGATACATTTTAAGGTTTTAAAAGTTTTTATACAGTGTAATTTCCAAATTTTTACAAAAAAAATTCAACTTTCGTTTACATTTTGGATGAGATTTATGAAATTGGAATTTTCCTTGCAGACGAAGAATTTTTTTTTCGTCAAGTGGATAAGAAAAAATTTAATATTCAGCACAAATCGTACTTCTGGCTATAATAACTACTTCACACTCATATATGAGAAGATAGATCGAGTGGCAAGGAGATTGGGAAGGAAATGTAATCTACCTTTAGTAAGAGAGAGAAAAAGTTTGTTTTGACGCCGATGTGGAAAGGACGTATTTCACTTTTAGTGGCTCGAGTTGCAACTTTAATGTGTTTGCACGAATGAGTGGAAAGAGTGAAAAAAAAATCCCTTTGGTTTTCTTATGGTTTTGTGGTTATTTGTACGTGGCAATTTGTTTGTTTAACCTGTTGGTCAATGCTGGAGATCTTAATGAAGAGTATTCCTCTCTAAAATTGCATCGTAAAAATAATTTACGACTTGTTAAAGCTTCTTAGCCAAGTAAAACGAAAAGAGTTGACTTTTCTAGAACCTTATTATCGATTGGTATGTACAGGGGATTGCGGTGTTGTTTATATTCTGTACACATGGCGTATTGAGAGCCTGTGTATGGGACGATATAAAAAGACTGAGTAGGAAGGGGGGATATAAAAAAAAAGAAAATGCTATAAATTACTTGTATAAAAGGCTCATGTCAACTATTGAGGTTAGTGGCAGCGTTTTTTTCGTGCTCAATTTCTTGAAATGAATCGAAGCTGGAAATGATGAGAATTTAGTAGTCCGGGATGTTATTAAATGAATTTCTCGTTATGGGTGATTGATGGAGATTATATTTGCAATGTGTAAAAGTTGTCTGGTTTGTTTTTTTTTTTTCTTTTGGGGAATATTTCTGGAGTGAATCAAACGATGTTAGAATGTTGTCTGTGCTTTTAAGTCTAATTTTGGGTGGGGAGAAATGTTCGGGTATCTGTGAAATGCTACAGCTGTGCATGTGGTTGGTTATTCCGTTTTGGGAAAAAATGTAGTTAGTTTTTATTTCCGGTTGGGACACTTCAGTTTAATTAGTTTCTCAGGCTCTGCTTTTTATTTCGCTTGGAAATTATTAAGTTATTCTAATTAAAAATTAATAATTTAATTATTTTGGTAAAGTAATGCGGGTAAAACCTTTTGTTAAGAATTGAAGTTATTTCTGGGTCAAAGCAAAACCACCTTCATCTTTAACGGAACATGTTTGTATCTCAACAAACATCAGCCAGCCACTTTATTTAGCTACGAAAACCACATAAACGAATGATGAGTCATACGGCGGAAGCTTGTGATGCAGAAGTAGGCTTGTCAATGATGTCATTTACCTGCAACGTAATCCAAAGGGAAATGATGTTGCATGTTTTATCTACCCCTTCTTTCAACCAATTTTTAATCTCGTCACTCGACTTTTAAATAAATATTGAATTTTTAATCTGAAAACTCTCAGCAATTTTAAACAATATTTTATCAACCGGAAATAATTTTTCATTAGCATTTTTACGTACTTGAAAAGACTGCAAAGAATTATTACACCGAATAAATTGCATTGCAGTGAAGTCGTCATCTTTAACACCAGGCGGTGCTTTTGCGAGTTTTGCCGCATTTCAACTGACGCTCGTTTTAGTATTACAATACAAGGTAGAAAACAAGTCGGAAACGTCACCTACTATACTCTCGTTTTTCCCGATTAGCTATCAAGGATAGTTAATTGGATTGCACGAAACTGTATGAAAAGGTTGAAAGACGGAAAGTGACTCAACTCATCCATTCATGATGAAGGATGAGTGATATGGTTGCGCGCACTAAAGTGGAGTTTGATTTCCCACTCGCCTCTTTAAGAGCTGTTGAGGGAATAGAAATGAACGATAGGCCACTGAGCTGATAGTCGACGATTACTCACCTTGACCCTTAATGAAAAAGAATCTTCACTTGTCTGAATTCCGGACGTTTAAATTGGAATTTAGATTGATGAAAATTTGTTCATTTAAGATTGATTTTACTCTTTTATTCGAAATAAAAAATGTTGACATCGGTGAAATTGAAATTTATTCGATTTGAGTGAACTGACGGGAGTCGAAGCGCCGTTTGGCAGTATTTTTTTTTTCTACCATGAAATAGAAGAAATGTTAATAAAAGAAGTAAACGACTATAGGATTTTTATATATGTTAAGTCACTTGTCTGTTAAAAAGATCAGGATAGAATTCTCATTGAAGAAGAAAAGGAATTGGACGCATATAGAAAGGAATCATTTGCATGTGCCGGAAATAACATTGAAGATGAAGAATTCTATGTGATATGAAAGCGAAGAATGGGAGCAGACTTTCAATTGATCCTTCGTCCAACCCTAAATCTCCACAAACTTCTACTACTGACTCGTCTTATCAACTTCCAGCACCTGCACACTCGATCCGTTTGACCACGAACACGTGATGCTTTCCTTACAATCTATTATCAACTTGGTCAACAAGTTGACTGCAAGTAATAACAGTTTTAGTTAAAAACTGTTCCGTAAATTATGATCATTTGATCATAAGCCCAAATTTTCATCTATTGTGAAGATTAATGCACGGAATCCAAATGGTGATAAATGGTTGATGAAATTATTCGAGATTTATCATAACTTCTCTTTGTATTTGATCAGCGATGGGATTTATTGGTGGGTAGTAACGAGTTAAAACGTGACCGGAGATGAACGTGACATCGATCCGTACGTTGACTTGTCTCGGAGGAGATTGAAGCTGATTCCGTGGAGTTATTTCCGCTTTGGGGATTTTTCGAGTGTTCCTAAAGGTTTCTCGTATATGTAGTTTTCGTCTGTGCAGGAAGACCTTTAAGTCTGGTCTCAGTGGATGAGACAGTAGGTCAAGAAGATTTTCTATGATTAATATGGATGTCTTTCGATGGAGTGCAGTTCGTATTGACTTTTTTGAATAGCTTACTGAAATCGATTGAAACGTGGAAGATTTTTCGTTATTATATGTATTCTTTTGTCATTTATTGAAAATCCTCCAACTTTAAAACGGTATTACTTGCAAATCCTGGATATGCAGATGCTGCTGTTTAGTTGTTAGAGACTTTAAAAGTAACAGAGCTGAAGTCTGTTCAGGTCAAAACTAGAACTTGAACTCTGTATGCAATAAGTTACTTGATAAAATAAGACATCCACTTGATGTTCTTTTTATTTTATTGAAAAATATTTGGCTGTTTCAACTCTTAATAAAATATTTAGCCCATATTGACTAGTGTTGGGTAAATGTTTGTCATAAGCTTCACGCCTGAAGGGAGTGGTGTTTATATAACAGGATTTTCTTCCTTTAGTATTTGAAGTATATTTTATGAGTTCTCTACTTTAAGTTCTAAAAGTTGGGAATTGGGAAAATCCTCTTACCCGTTCTTCAGTTCGTGTTATTCAGCAGAAAATAGATGGAAAAAGATGATGATTCCAGACGAAGCGGACAAATGTGACCAGAAGGAGAATGAGGTGAGAAACATTAGCTTACCTCATTTCTCTCGCCTTATCGATCTGCGTGACACAAGTCACTCGAAATCGTCTCAGGTTAAAAGAGTTGGAAAAGTGCACTTGACTTACTTAGTTAATAAACATTCAATTAATAAGATGAGCCTTAATTTCTAATGAAGTGGGTATAAGTTGAAACTTTATTTTGAGATGTTATTTCCCTTGAAGGAGTTTACAAAAACGACGCATTCATTTTTTCACTAAAGAGATTCTGATTTGTATGCATTACCATTTGACCATTAATCTTCAGAGTTTCTTTTACTCGCAGTTTGATGTTTTATTTTTTGTATACAGCAAACGGTTTTTTTTTTCTGTCATGCAATGTCTAAATAAAAGATTTCTGGAATTGGACAGAATTTGACCACTTAATATTCCAAACACATCTCAAATTTTTTCCTGACTTGTTCAGCTGAGACATCCATTCTACGCACAATCGACGTCTCAGTGTAATAAAATATGACGAGATTTTTGCTTTTTCCCTCTTCGCCAAACATTTTGCTGCAAAATCTACAGGATGCGTGTATTATGAAGGTAAAAGGGTGCAAACGATTCGGAAGTAACGACGACTATGTGCCGCCATCCCAACTTCTTGTGTATCTTCTTCCTCTTGATAAGCGCACTCGGCCCTTTCCATTTCTCCCTGCTCATTCTATCATTCGCCTCAACACATAAACCAAGGCACGACGACATTTCAAGTGATAAGGGGAAAAACAGTTTTTCCTCCCTCCTGCTTGATAGTTATGTATTCTCTTTTTGAGCCATCCAAATGTTCCCTTACAGATATCGAGGGTTGATATCTTCACTACTTGACTATCCCCGCTGATTACCAATTGAATTATACGACTAGCAAGAGTCAAAATGAGCAAATGGAAAAAATTGGTTTGCAAATGTAATTGACAACTGAGGTTTCAGTCCCAGATGAGCTTGAAAAATTCGCTGCACTAGGTTTCTGGGATATTGGATATTTTAATAAATAGACAAATTAAACTTTTTTTAAACATTTCATGGACAGCTAAAATGAGATGTTGACATTGGCTGAACAAGTTGTCAATATCTGAGTGAGGATGAAATATAATCTAGACCGGCACTTGTATATATTGGTGATGTGATATTGCACATATCTGACACTACCGGAGTCATGTTCAACGTCAGGAATATAAATGCCCAACTTAATTAATGTTATACTCTGAGTGATATCTCCATACCGTGCATCTCGAATGGTTTATATTTTTTGGAACAAGAAAAGGATATTCTCTATGGGATTCACTTGGTTAACAAGGTTAATGCGCAAAAGAGGGCGCCTACCACTAATTAATCAGGTATCTCTGGGGATTAAGTCACGAGTATTTAGTAGAAATTCCTGTGGGGGAAAGCACAGAAGTAAATGATAAAATTCAATATTTTTAATTTGAAACGAACGTAATGAAGACTCTCCGATCTTTTAAGACCCTTTTATAAGTTTGGTTCTTAACGATTAATTACATTTTTTATGATATGACAACAGAGAGGTTATTGATCAATTACGCAGCAAATGCATGAGGTGGTGAATAAATGATCAATCGTCTCTACTCGTAAAAATTGGTGCAATAAATGGATAAAACGTTTATTACCGAACATTAAAACCAGCTTAAGAGAAAAATATACGACTTGAGAAGGACATCAATCTACAGCTGATGACATTTTGTCGTGACGGACGATTGGAGAAATGATGCAGTTTCTATTTCCCTTATCAGTTTACGACTTCTTTGACTGACGCCAAAAAAAATTTATGTTGATGTTTTGTTGGTAGGTGTCTCTTCCTTGGCGGTTAACAGTTCGGAAAATTGCGAATTGTTGACAGATATTGTTTTTACTTGTCTTTCCGAAATTGGAAACAACTGAATGACATACTAGTTGTTTCAGTTGGGCTTAGAAGTTTCATGCAGTTATATTTTATTCAGTGAATATTCGTTTAATAGGAGAATGTAACTTTATTATCACTGGAGATTTTATTTCTCGCTTGTCTAGCTTTAAATGGATTACGTGGCTCTTGTTCACGAAAATTAGATATAATATTCAACCCATGTTCTTTGGTTTGCACGCTCTTTTCTACCGTTTCACGCTTTAAGCTCAATTATTTAGTTGCTTAGTGCAACAGGCAATTTCCACATATGCAATTTCACGTCATTGCAGTCAAGTTGCGCCACGCATTGCAGCGAAGCTTCGATGCGCAGGGGTTGCTTTTGAGTGGAAGATGTAAAAGTTTGAGATCTGACAGAATTTTTATTTATTGCAACTGAAAATAAAATGTCACAGAGTTAATATTGCTTTATTTTATATCATTTTTTTTTGTTTTGTTCGTAAATTATCGCCTCGCGTTAAACAAAACAATTTTATTTTTACTCTTTGCGACTTTTGCTCTGCAATGGCCTTTTGATAGGGTAATTCAATCTTATCTGAGTGTTGCAAATATACTCGTAAATCTTATCGCGTGGTGTTAGTGGCGGCTTAATGTTTTCTTTTTCTTGTTTACTTCGCATCGAGCTTTTGGTTGGTTGGGATTTCGACCAACTGAAAGTTGGAGAGTTGATTAATTTCTTTTTTGGATTTTTCTTTTCAGTGTGTTGATGTAATTTCCTGACAAATTTAAGGGAAATTGTAGAGGAAATTTAATCATTAGTCTTTTTCAGAATAACTAATTTATTTTTAATGAACTGTTTTTGTTTACTGTGTTTTGTTGTTGATAAATTTTATTTTAATGGAACGTGTGAACAAATAAAAGAAGTATTCCTTTGGGAGGAAATGTGAGAAAGAAATAGTAGAATGGAAAAGATTTTCCCAGGGGGAAGTTAGGTAAAAGAAAGGAAGGCGAAATTAAAAGATGGACGACAGTCTCTAGGGCAATTTCTGTCTCGGTTGCGACAAGAATGGGGACAGATTGATTGGCGATCCTCTACAGCATTGTTGTTGTTGTTGTTGTTAGGTCGTTCTTGAAATCTTGCCAGGTGTCTTTAGGGATGTTGGTTTAATGTATTAATTTTGCTGGGCTTGTAAATTGTTGTTTTATGGTAAAATATGAAAACAGCCGGATGTTTTTCACTTTTCTTCCTGAATGGAAAAAAAAACAGTTTGTATAAATAATAAGGGCGATTTTATATAACTAATTTAATTCAAGTAGTTAATATAATTGGAAGACTCTGAAACATTACTTGGTAGTTTCAGTTTTTCGCTTCTCTAGATAAAGAAAAGAAAAATGGGGTGTTAAATAGGAATGGAGTAGCTTACTGTCAAAATCCATGACTAACTCGATACATTTTGTTGCTCTTGTATTACAAGAGAAAGAACCTGCAACCGCTTCGAGGCAAATCCGTGTATTGTCAATAATGCATCACACGCCTTCGTAGTTTGTTTAACCAGATTTTAATATTTCATGTTTTCATAAATCTTTAATCACTAAGATTCATTTGTGACTTTTTTTTACTGTTTGTTTATTGTATTAATGAATTTTTTTTTCTTTATAGGTAAGAACCAATTTGTCTTATTTACTTTGTGATTGGGGTGGAAGCAGTACGTGGACTCAAGTAAATTTAATTATTGTACCCCCGGTAAGTGATTAAGGTCTAAGTTCCTCATGTAATACCTTAGCATTGACTTTATAAATACTTTAACAACCCTCGATGGAGGTTTAATTCGAGTGGGCAAATACTCTCTATGGTAATTTTAAGCGAGCTTGCTTACTTATAAATGTTGAACTAAGTACAGCTTTCTTTGAATAGTTGTTGTTTAGTGCAATTTTCAAAAAAGAAAATTAATTTTCGCTGAAAAGCGAGGCTGGCTCCATCTTTAATGAAATAATTCCAGCCATAAATCAGTGTCAAATAGCAAAAGGAGTCATTGGGAGCGTTTAATGAGACGGTCGCGTGTCGTGAGGTCTCGTGCGTGGCCGTCTTTTGAGTTATGGTCCACCTCAATAGCCCCACTTAACATCAGGTGAATGGGGAGATGAGTCTTTAAGCAAGACAAGGCTATGGATTTTTAAAGATGCCCTTCTACTTGAGTGAAACTATTAAGACTTATTGAAGATTTTATTAAGCTTACTCTGAATGTAGACTTCAGCTTTAGACAGTTAGATAAATGGTTCCTATGAGGTTTCTCGTTTTAAGGAAAAAAAATAGATCCAACTCCATTTATTTATCTAAATCCAATATTTGTGTTGAAGGGGAAAAATAGACATTGGGTTTTTTTTTTGTTTATTTACAAGTTACACAAGGGAGTATCGTACAAATTTGTTCTCCAGAACACACAAAGAAGGGATGGGTAAGTTGATATTGTTGTGATGGAGACTGTCACTTGTTGTTGTTTTAGATGTGTGTTCAAGTAATGACTGTTATTGGCTTTCGGAATAATTAATAGTAAAATTGAATTTAGCTTTGTTGCTTTGAATGTGTCAATTAGTAGGGTGACGCTTTTAATTACCGTACGATCAAGGCGGTTGAGATTTTGTTTTGATAATATTGCCTTTTGGTTAAGAAAATTGTTGTTATGACATTCCACGGTTGTTAATCGGGTGTGTTTTCCATACCAACCAGCAGGAAGTTGAGTTCGGTTATTGGGAAGGAAATTGAAACGAATTTGCGCCGCCTGCTGTGAGATTTAAGTGGTGCTAAAGAATAATTAAAGTTTTAGAAGTAGTTTTTAAAAAAGCGCTTTTGTAATCTCGTATGAAAGGAGGGATGAAGGTGAATGATGATACTGTAGAAATCGTGCACGTGCTCAAACTCTTATGATAACCATCAGCAGATGGATTCCCACTACTGCAGAGGTTTGTTGGTGGAGCAAGTTATGGCAACACCTTGTAAGCTATTTATTCCTCAGGTTGTGAGGTAGAAATCGTTGGGGAAGAAAAAGTACGTGAGGAAAATGTTAAATATTTTTTTCTTTAGTCGTTTGGGTCAGCTGCTATCAATAAGTTCTGGAAAAAAATTATTTTCGAGTTCTTGATTTTCTGAAATAAATGGTAAGGTTGTTTTTTTGCACGGAAGGTAAGAGCTAATGAAGTTCTGAAGATATCTTCTATAAAATTGACGATTTTGATGATGGTGCCCGATTTAGGGATGACTGGCCAACATGCACCGGATGTGAAGACCAGGTCCTAATTTACCGTTATTGTCGGTCACGACCGGTATCCAACGTCCACTTCCTCTTTTATTGTAGTGTCGTGTCGGGGTTTGTTTGTGGGTAAAGGCGGAAGTGGGATTTGGGAATCGGTCGTAACCGCATAATAACCGGTAAGTTAATTACTACTCTTCGCAGGCGGTGCATGATGGCGGATTCATTCCTAAATCAGGCACTGCCTTTTTTCAATCGGTGTAGAAAGTTGCGTTTTTAAATTGCCAGAGTAATGATCTGCAGATTCTTTTTAATCTCTGAATAGCTCCAAAGTGACGTCTCGCTCTAAAAATGTTCCGAGATTGACTTGTAGGATACTATCTATTCAGCAAGTGATGCCTAAACATTCAAAACTGGATGTGCTGTCTAGTGACTCTCTGTTCAAACCTCTCATGACATAGGCAGCCTTAAGCAGTGTAAATCTAAACGGCAAACTAACCGACTGCCTATTGCTCTTTGATTGCTCCAACTACCAAAATTGAAAATCAGCCCTCGCAATTACGACGTCACAAATTTGGCGAGTACAAAAAAAACAAAAAAAAATGAACCTAAGAAGACTTAATGGGCTTATTGGAAAAGAATCTTCTAGGTAGATGTAATTAGAAAAAAGCGAAAATTAACGGCTAATCTGAGATCACGAGGTTAAAAAAAAAGGTTGACGGACACCCATGAAGAGCTTGATGTAACACACGACACGGGAAAGCTTTCTAGAAAATTCGCTGCCCTTAAAGCGCAGACGGCAGCTTCGGTGGGGAGATTTTAAAAACAGGAGCTCTCCAAACATATGCTCACTGCTCAATAAACAAGAGCCTGTAATTTTTTAAAGATTGATTTCGTCGAGAATGACAATGATGAGCTATTGGGTGTATGTGTTTGTCGTTTTCATTGATTTATTACCACAGGCGTCTATGGGACTGGTGTCTCTTTCGGGACTGTTGAAGTCTATGCCGGAAGTGATTGCGCGTAAATCAGGATGAAGGTGGAAGCGGGCCCAAACACTTGAACCTCGTATTGGGAGTTGTGATTTGTCTCAGGAGTCGTGTTTGTGGGTGGTAGAAAACCAAAGTATTGATTTGGGAAAGAGTATTTTGGTGCGGGAAATGGTTAAGCTTTTTTTATTTAATAACGTTTCTTAGAGAGTCATACAGATATTTCATGTTTGTCAATACCGTCGCTTTTTTACGCTAACTTTTTATCATTTGTTTTGCTATGACAGTAAATGCAAAAATATTTGACAGCAATTTTATAAATTTTTCTTTAAAAAGAAATTTATTGCAAATGTCTATAATTTTTTTTTCTCTCGCAGTTTGGGCAAAATAGTGCAATCAAAAAGTAATTTCTTATGCTGAAATGTCAGAATGTTAGATGTATAATTCCAAATTTGAATCACGTGAGTGAGACTCTGAAATTTAAATTAGACATTCCTGAAATTAATTGAATGTGCTCTATGGGTATTAAAATAAAACTTGAACAATTTGTTTTTTTACTTCGTTAAATCAATACAATTAGTGCATCCCTAGAAAATCCTTCTGTACTTGAAGGAGTAAAATATTCCTCTTCAATTCCCCATTTACTTTAGTCTCGGTAATGAACTCAAGTGGGGAAAGTTTTGAAAAGCACCAGGTGAATTTTGAGATCATTTTCCCCCTCTTCTTTTCTATTTATTCATTCACTGATTACCATAATCAGGAAGTTTCACCAAGTCATTTTTTTTCATTTCTCCAATGGTCAATCAACAGGGTTCTAAAAGCAGACCGCAGGAGATCGAAACTTTTTTAATGAGTTGAAGGGGAGAGGGTAAATAGATGGAATTGGTATTTACTGAATATTTATATCACGTATCAGTTTTGAGAATCTTTTGATGTTTGTAAGAGGTCATTTTGGGAATGAAATTGGAACAGATGGAAAGCAACATATTTTTTTATTATTATTATAAAATAGGGGAAATTCGTCTGGTCAATGTTTGAATTTTATGAGATTGTTCTACAGTTCGTACATTGACCTCTTCTCCAGTGCAGACGTGTTAAGCTGAAAAGTCTCGTCCTCTCGAGCGAATGAGAGTCGAATGAAAAAAAAATAACAGAAGAAGTGAGGAAAAGAGTTTTTTTTTCTTCTTTCACCTCGGCTAAACAAACTGACGGAATTGATTCGCGGGAAAGAGACTTTTAAACCAGTTTTCACGCTCCAAGTGTTCACTAGATACAAGAAAATACAAGACTCGTTGTTTTTCTTATTTGTGACAAGAAGAAAGCAACCGGCCACGCCTTAATTGGAGCTTTGCCTCCTCCTCTTCCCACACGTGCCATCTTTTACGCTCCGATTCCTCTTAAGGAGGATGGTCGACCGAGTCAAACTGATGACCGTCTTATTACAATTTTTTCATATTTATCTTTCTAACTTGGGGGTAAAGTAAGTGATACGGGTGATATTTGAACAGGTCTCGTGTTCACTTTTCGTGAAATGAAAACAAAATGAGGGACATAATATGTTCAGTTTTTATTCTTCTGATAACTGATGTGTAGAATTGCGACCGGTTGTGGATGAGCAGACGACGTACAAGTGCACGTGTGCTGTCATATAAATGTTCGACATGGATAATATGTCTTGAGTTGATTAAAATTGGGGTGTGGAAATTGATAGATCCAGAGTTTCCTAATTAAAATCGCTTTTTGTATGATCATTAGTCATTTTCAACTTACTCTTTTTTTCTATGAATTTAGAGCAAATTATAAGAATTGTTAAAATACTTTTTTCTTTTTTAAAACTTGATAATGTGAACGTTTTGGTGTTTATAAGTAGTTTTGTACAATACACAAGATGTTTTATTAATCTTATTGTGATTGTGATCAAGAAGGCGCATGTAACACTCAATTTAACATGTTTATGCACGTTATACATAGCGGTTGATTGGCATTTAGTTGGCGTAAGGCCATAATTCCAGCCTAAACTACCTGCCTCAGCCTACGATTAGAAAATATAAATTCAGCAACATTTTTTTTTTTGGTAAATTTTTTTTTATGTCAACTTAATAATCCTGTCGCAGTTACGTTAGCAGATCAATTTCTTCACTTGTGTCGCTCTATCTCCCCGGATGAATTATGTAGGAAATAAATCTAGTGAAGGTTGTATGTTTTATGTATCTTCGTGTGCGTTGTTGGAAGTTTGTTCCCCATTATTATGCCATCCGCGCCTACTTTTCCTTCATTTTGTCGTGCCCCAAACCGGAAATACTATAGCTTCCTTCTGTACTTTGACATGTATTTATTTCTGTAATTGTAGGTGGTGTTTTTTTTTTCTTACAAGTGGGAAGTTGTTTAATCAGAGTAAAATTACCCGTCTGATACTTTAACAGACGTCTGCTGATGATTAGTTGAAAATGTTTTAATCTGTCACATTTCCATCAAGATAAATATTGGTTTTGAGAACTTAACGTCTTCTCTTCACTTTTTTTTCCGACCTGACGTGACTAGCAAATCAAAATCTTTTTTTTTTTTTTTTTTGTTGGTGAATCGATCTTCAGATTTCAACCCAGTTCTATTATTATCCACTTGGCAATGAACTCACATGAGTATTCTAGCAATGTATTTCGATTCACCCCATTTGCCTCTCTTCCGTAACGTATTTGACTTGCAAGACAACATCTTGGAAACTGGCCATCTTTTCATTCCGAGATTTTTTTTTTTCAATTCGGATGACTGAACAACGATTGCAATTTCGTAAAACGATCTTAGCTTTGTTAACGGAATTATAATGGACAAATTTGTTAGTCTTCCAAACGGAATAATGAAATTGGGAGAAAGAAAGATAGCACGAATGAGTTGTGAAAACTAAAGAAACTATTAAGGGCAGATGAAGAACGAAACTCAAAGTCGTACACAACGAAACACGAGACAAATCTTTCACTGCAATCTCATAGAAGCAACCTAAAAAAGGAGTGAACAAAGAAAACAGTGGAAAACAGATAAATAATAACATGTTGTAGGAAGAAAAGAATGATGTGAGAATAAGTTGTGTAAAAGTATTGACCATTCTCTTTTCTTGTCGATTAATCAACTTAAGAGTTTTGGTCTTGTTTGGTGTTTCTATTTGGTTCCATTTTGCAATTTGCACAAATAATGTTACGTCTTTTTTCTTCTCTATGTTGGAGTGCTTTTAGCATTAGTCCTTCGACATTTTGTCAGTCAGTGGTGTTTGCTCTCGTTCCAATTTCTACGTTCCATTGATTTACTAAGGAGTAATGGGGGATGGGGGAATGGGGGTCCAAAGTGGACACGCTCTGTGGCTGATCATTCCACTCCATAAACTTTACTTACTCCCACCACTCATTTGTTATCCCTTCCATAAGGTTTGGGATGTCTTTCAACTTTGGAGAAGTCTTTTAGGTCTCCCCCACTTTATTGCCTCCCCCAAATATTTAGTATGCACACAGGATAATGCTACAATGCTATAAATTTTTAAAAAAAGTTAAATTGTGGTTGGTGTGAATTATTGAACGTTCTGCTCTTTGATGTCGAGTATTTGTGAATCACAAATAATACTGTCCACTTGAAAAGATGAGATGAATCGCAGCCTCCTTTAATAGGATGAGTTTCCCAGGCAACAGAGCCCTTTGATGAAATCATATTGGACGAGTCCAGTTTACGGCTGATATTTCTTTAATAGAATTTTATCTCTTCTGACATGTCAAAGCTTATTAGATTAAAATATGCAGAGTTAAAAAAAATATGATTTTTTTTGTTCAGTCTAACAATTTAATCTTTTTAAAAGATAAAAATTTGATTTATTTTGTGCCGAACTGGGAATGAAAAATGATTTCACGCAAGGTTTGTGTATCAGTGGCACACACGAGGTGTAAAAACAAACCATTTGTCAACACCAGGAGAAAAAAAATTGTATTTTTTTCTCACTTTGCACACAATTTTTTTCTCTTTAGAATCTCTTACAACCCGAGTTTACAAGTCGCTTAGGGAGACTTATCTCTCTTTAATAAACAAGTTCTGAGACTTAATTCGTCTAACTTCTTGGAAATTATTGAGAGTTTTGTGTTTAAGAATACATAACGTTTCTGTCTAGTAAATAGCTTTACAAAACTTATCAAGTGGCTTCTTGGCGTTTCTTGATAATTTTATTATTTTTGTTGTAAACAAAGTGCTTCAAGGGTTTTCTAAAGATTAGAAGGGAAATGTCTTTAGGCTTCTTGTTTATCAACAACTATGATTCATAATACATTTTTTTAAGTTATTTCTATTACCAACCTAATAAACAACTTATGCTTAAATCACTTAGAGAAAAGAATCCAACAATATTAATTGGTATGGCTTCTCTAATTGTATGAATGGAGTAATTCTCAAGCCACATTTTCCATTATATTTTTTTATGACCAAGTTAAATTAGTAACCAACGTTCTCAGGACTTTGGAATTTCACTCAAAGTTTGGTCGTACTCATGGGACTACTTTTAACTTTAATTTAAGTTAATATTTTGTCCTCTTCTACTCAATTTTTCCAATCCATTTTCCCCTGAAATTTTACTTGTGCAAAATGCGTTTTTACTAAATTACCCCACAGAGAATTTTTTCCCAGCAGCCTGGCCGTATGCCGATAGGGACATCGAGGTCGAGCGTCACGCAGGGTGCGTATGAGATTGAGAGGACAATGGGAGAAGTAAATTCACTTCTGTGGTGAAATCGTGGGTGTTTGCGTCCCCTTTTTTTATTCTTTTCATTATTGTAATTTGTTTTGTTGTTGCGGCTGGAAGAGAAATGAAGTTGTGGTGGGAATTGTAGACGTTATTAAGGGCTTCAAAGAGGAGAGGAAGAGATGGGGATGAAGACACGCAAGGGTTTTATCTTTTGAGCTGCACACGGTCAGTATTTTTTTTTTTTATGACTGTAGAGGGACTTTTACAAAATGGAATAAGACAACGTAAGATGGATATTTTTTTAAACTCTAAAAAATTTATGTTTTGTAATTGACAATTTTGTTGAATTTTTTGGGGAAGTTTGGAATGCTCTTTTTGTAGGAAGAAAGTTTTATTGCTTACCCCCACTTCCATTTCCCTTAATTCATAGCAGTTACGAGTATCGATTGTTTGTCAACTTTGCGACGGGGTGTTTGTCATGCGCACGCATGAGTTTTATTCCTTTAAAGTTTTAAGTAAATCTGTACATTTAGTCATCCGTTAACACTGCGTTTACATTTCAACCAAATGTGTTTTTTAACGAGTGAGTGAGTTTGATTTTTATAAAAAGGGACGGGGAAAAAATTTTCCAGCTTCTTTGTGATTGATGATACTGAGGGGAAGTTTAATTATGTAAAAAAGAAGAAAAATTTATTTTCCCCTTTTTTAGCGTTTATTATCTGTTCGTATATAAAAAATGTGCGCATTTATTCATGAATAAAAAATTACATGAAATGCACGACACTAATGAAATTTTCTGCAATGTTCGAACACTTTTGATGTTTACTTTTTTCTGCTCAAGTTTTTCGGTTATCTTGTCGGCGCATTCTTGCTTAAATTGTATGCATAAGAAAAGCAAATTGATTTAAAGAGTCTATCCCGTCTCTTCCGCCGTCGTCGTGAATTTGTGGGCGGATTTTATGATTTTTAATCTTTTTTATCAGCGTTTTCCTAAGAAGTACGCAGAGATGCTAAATTAAGTTTGTATAAACTTGGGGTTTAATCTCTTCCTAGAAAGCGGATCAATAAGCAAGAGTAATTGATTTAAGAAAGTTTTAGTATATGACCGACAAACTGGACTTGATGTTACATTTTTTTGCGGTTTAACATCGCCTATTTTTTTTTCATCTCCTTTTGAACCATTATATCCCTCCCTTTTTTAACACACTGCAATTATGCTTCATTTAGCTGACGTCAAGACATTGCGGTCGCGTAAAACATGGGATGAAAAACAGTTTAAGCGTTTCTTTTATAGCTTAGCACATTTTTTATTTGAGGAGAAGAATGATTGTGATAGTGGTGAAGGAAGGAAGCTTTTTGATCAAATAGTTGATGGGAAGATTGATCAAATTGTGCTAAATGACTAACCTCATTTTAAGCTTTGGACATTTGCCCAAAAACCAGTGCCAAAACTCTTTGATAATCAGGGATAAACTGTTGCAGAAAAAGAGTAAGAGATCGAGTTGCTAAAACATTAACCTTTTGTTCCCTTATGTTTACTTATTGCCGCCAACAAATAAAAATAACAAACACATTTTGAGATTGCGTAGGTCAAACACATGGAAGGATTGGGAAGGCAGTGAGTTAGATTTTGGCAATCTCGAGTTGGATGGCTTTATTGGATCTGCTTGAAAAGAAGGCACTGGGGGGTTTCGACCTTGTGGGAAGGAAGAGGCGACTTGACACTTTGGTCAAGAGAAACACCAACGCCCGGATATTGCAATCTAGTGAAAATCAATTTGAAAAAGCCACGTATATATTGTCTCGTTATTTCCCAGGCGGTAAAGGGTTGTTTTTACTAGTTGTCAGGTGATTTGGTAGCCAGCTTTTGCTTTCTTACAGTTTGTTCAGAGTTTAGTTAGATGGATTAAAAATGGTGTAGTTATAACGTACGTGAAGTTGGCCCAACCATCTCCACCCATCTTATTGAAACTTTAGTACTGGTTAGTACTATGTTAGTACTACTCAGTACTAAAATATTTTCGTTTGTACCACATTACTTTCAGAGATATAAGCCCTTACTTAATGTTGGGCTAACTTCACGCCAGCCCACCAATGTCAGCCCATCCGCTTCAAACTTTA